>CANUEP010162694.1:0-22884 GCA_947857235.1 Jatropha podagrica
TAAATTACTTGCCTCCTTCTGGAAATTTAACCACTCTTAATTTGTGATCTAGCTTTAATAAGTGACATAAGACGGTGCTCCGGCACCGATTGTGGCAACCGTCGTCTGGTTCTTCGGGATTAGGCGGCGGGTGTTACACCTTATGAGGTGTCAAACAAATAGGATCAAGTACCTACAAGTTGAGGAAAATAGGAGGAGTCGAACTCCCCTGAACTTGGAATGCTAACAACCTCTAGCGAGCATACTAATACTTATTCACTTTATAATGTGTAACAAACTTTTTTTAAGACATAATAATAATATGACAAGACCTCAGGTTTTTTCACTTGATGCACCGATCCTCAAAAAATGTCAAGGAACACGATGCATCAAGTTTTTCCTAAAGAATCTTACTTAAAAAATTTTTAAGCTCCATATGCAGCTGCTAGGTCACCAAGGGCCTAAGAGGTCCACACCTTTCTCCATCCAAAGGGACAGCTCGCCAATAAGTGGCCCATACCCTTCTCCATCCAAAAGGATAGTTCGCCAAAGGCCTAAGGCCCATACCCTTCTTCGTCTAGTGAGACAGTTCACCAAAGGCCTAAGTGGCCCATAGCCTTCTCCATCCAAAAGGACAATTCATCAAAGGCCTAAGCGGCCCATACTTTGTCCAATGGGACAGTTCGACAAAGGCCTAAGCGGCCCCTAGCTTTCTCTATCCAATGGGATAGTTCGCCAAAGGCCTAAGTGGCCCATAGCTTTCTCTGTCTAAAAGGACAGTTTGCCAAAGGCCTAAAAGGCCCAAGCTTTCTTTGTCCAAAGGGATAGTTCGCCAATGACCTAAGAGGCTTAGACTTTTTCTACTTAATGAAATATAAACTTAACCTGGAAGATAAAGTTTGCCAATCAATCTTGCTAAACTAGCATATTGAAATAAAGAGGATAAGTCACTTAGGCTATCAGAATGATGTTCACCAAGTTATTTAATGCAAAAATTTCTTATAATTATTCAGTAACTAAGTAAAAGTAACAAACATAACTTTAGATCGCCAAATGTTATCCAAGAATGATATGCTCGGAAGATAAAATAAGCAAGAAAAACTACGCAAGCATAAAAAGTTGAAGAAGAAATATGCACTTGATTTTCATTAAGTTAAAAGGATAAATTTTTACAAGTACATAAATATAAAAAATTTCTACACTAAACCTAAAAAAGTTAGACAAAGTTTTCAACTACCCTGCGTAGTGGGAGTAGGCGAATTAGCCCCAAAAGAGTGTGGCTGATCCCCCTCCTCCTCACAATCAACCTCCTTGTGGATAAACATCGTTTATCTAGCTCCAATCAGCCTCTGGCTGCCTCGCCTTAAGCCCAGGTAGTATGTTCGATCGAAGGCTTAAGTAGGCTCTTGCTAAATCATCATCTTAAGACTCCTCTTGCCCCTTAAGCTCTTGAACTTTAGCTTCCATTTCCTTTAACTTAGCTTCTAATTCCCCTACCCTTGCTTCCAACCCCTTACTCTTATCCAGCAGGCCCCAGTTCTCCTCTTGTAACTTTTCAATATCAGCATCGAGAGAAGCTAGCTTAGCTTTATAATGCTCATCTTGATCTTGCATGGATTTAACTACCTCCTTCAAAGTCATCTCCATTTCATTGTATTTTACTTCCAGCTCAGCATTGGCATACTTAAGCTTTTGCACTCGATTGTACTAGAGAGTGTTAGCATTAACAACTTGAAAGAGGCACTAATTCAAGTAGTGGGTCATCACTCGATCATCATAGTGCTTGAATAAGAGAGAATCAGTAGGAAAAAGATAAGCCCAAGCTAGCTCTCGGCTGGGGCCATCATCCCTAACATTGCAGTATGATCCATACTTATTAACAAAGTAAGATCGAAGGTCTGCAACTTTAGGTCGGCGGGCTGAAAAAGGAGCAAAAGATGGAGCAGAAGGGTGAACAGAAGTAGAAGTAGTTTCTTCTCTCACCCTCTTTCTTGAAGGTTTTGCAAAAGGCGCAGTTGCAGGAGGATCAGCCATAGGTTCAATAGTGGGCTCGACTGGAGCTAGCTCGGCAACTAGTTCGGGAGGAGGCACCTCCCTGGGAGTATCAGACGACACTTGTCACTTCATGGCATCGGCGATCTTGACATCTTTGAGCCCTTTCCTTTCTTAGGTGCCATGCCTACACAAAGCAACAAAGAAAATTAAACAATGTTTGTTTTAATAATCCTAAGTAAGAACATTTAAGGAATGAAGAATACCATGATCAGAAGAATTCGGCTGAACAGGCCCATTAGGCGAGCGAAGGGGATAGCTACCAGCTATCACCTTCCTTAAGTCTACAAATCCAAGCCCCCTAGCCTTTATGAAGTCTGAAACCCCTCAATCATAGGTATTAGGTGGGGGAGGTAGAAAACACTGAGGATTGACAGACCAGTTGTTCAGAATTCTGAACTCGCTAGTGAACTTTATTATAAAAAATTTTGACTTCCAATTCTTCAAAGAAGAGATCTTTGATTTTTTAGCAAAAATATTGTAGTTTGCCTTTGCTTGAAGAAAGCAATGATCTTCAGAAGGGCGGTAAGAGAAATGATATAACTCCCAAACTATACTAGCATTCAAATGATTTCCATCCTCCTTGGCCAAAGAAATGGCAGCATAGAGAAACCTCAAGCCGTTCGGATGAAGTTGGATTATGCTTATTTGGTAATCATTGAAAAAAGATTTTAAAGGTTTGGATAAGGGGAGGCGAACCCCTGATCGAAGATCCTCCTCATACAGCATAATAGAGTCCTTATCTACAGGAAAGTTAATCTGCATATCTCCTAAAGGGCAAATCAAATGGTACTCGAAAGGGATGTTATAGGAATAACAAATGTCAAGAAGCTCGCTGTCATCTATATCAGAGGGTATATCTGCCACTCTAACATTTTCCTTCCTCCCCTTCACCTCCTCCAGACTTGAGTCCGCCTCCTCTTGAGGCTCCCCTATAGGGTGCTCATAAGGCTCGCCCCTTGTGGGCTCAAACACTATTCGAACATCGTCACTGTTGGATGAACTCATGATCTTGATTGAAAAAAAAAATGAACTATGAAGCACAAAGAAAAGGAAGAAAAGAACTTACTGAATTTGACAGTTCCTAGAGAGAGAAAGAAAGAAATCTTTAAGAGAGATGCTCTGATAGTGAGAAATGGCATGAGTAACAAATGAAAATGAAAATGAAGTTTATATAAGCTAGGTGAAGCAGATAAAAGGTCACCATAATTAATGAGGCGACTCCTCGTAAAACCAGGCACCTCGAGCTCCCCAACACTCTGCCATAAAGGACCCGCCAAGACAATCATTTCAAATCCATTTTTTAAAAAAAATATAAAAAAATATATAATAATAATATAAATAATATAAATAATAAAACGGTAACTTATAGAAATGCTCCTCAAATATCACAGTTGGACATAAATGACCAAATAACTAAGGGGAGACTACTGTTAACATATAATAATTAATTATTATATGAAACCCTAATGGACACCTCTAAATAGAAAATAAATACAGAGTCCTAATCCATTTTTAAAACGGACTATTTGGGTTCCTCTATAAATACCCTAAAATCACCCTAAAGAAGGGTTTAATCATAATCAATTTCTTCCAAAATTCTAAGAGTTTAACACAAAAAAAATTCAATGATGAAAGACCTTGGTTAAAGGAAAAAAAATTAGAGTGCATATTTACTTATTGTCATGAAGATATCACTTGAGATATTTGAGCTTGTGCATTACAATTTTATATATCAATTCTTTAAAATTTGTATTAGAAAACTTGTAATAGAGAGTGTTTTGATAAACAAATCAAAATTATTGTCGCTTGAGTGAATTTGTAGAATATTAATTTCACTATTCATTTGTAAATCATGAATAAAGAAGAATTTTGCTGAAATATGTTTTTCTTATCTCCTTTAACGTATTCTTCCTTCAAGTGAGATATCCACATATGTGTAGTATTATCTTTGTATTTTATTATTAGAATTTCTTTGTAGATAAGAAAATTGCACATATTTAAACATGTTGAATACTTATCTCAATCAAACACATTCTCGACTTTTTTTATGAGTTGTTAAAATTTCTACATGGCTAAAAGATGTAGTTCAATGCTTTATTATTTGAATGGCAAGAAATAATTTTACCTCCATATGTAGTAAGTTTATGATCTACCATAATGTGGTTTAGATAAATAATATGCATTTTCATAGCTGATCAAATTTGATTTTGATTGTTAGTGTAAGATCAACTCATATTCGTCATACGCTATAGAGATACAAAAATATATGCTTTAACTCCATTCAATTTCTTTATATACAATAAGAACTATATCTTGTTAAAAAAATTAACAAAAATGTTATAAAAGTCAATATGACTAGTAAGATATATCAATATGTTTATTATATTATGATATGATACTTCGGGACTAAAAGTTCTTTATCATTTGCAGGCCATTAAATGCCTTTTCATTATCAAGTGACCTCAAAACCAATGGTAATCTATATAAAATCATTTAATTACCTTATTATATAGATTACCATTGGTTTTGAGGTCACTTGATAATGAAAAGGCATTTAATGGCCTGCAAATGATAAAGAACTTTTAGTCCCGAAGTATCATATTATATATATATTGATTAATGGAAAGAACTATATTTTTTTAAATGCTCAATATTCAAGTCGAGACAATATTTTGTATTCCAATGGTCTTTCATCTCTAAAGCTCTTGAAGAGTTCCACTAATATTCATAAGTCTAATAATAGAAAATTTATATTCAAATATCTTTATAAATTGAGATGTGTAAACATATAAATTAGACAGAATATGATAACTAGAATATAATCAAAACCTAATATTATAATTTGCTTAATCATATATATCACGAGATATTCAAATATTTTTATAAATTAAAAGGTACGAAAACGTAGCATAAACAATAAAGTAGACAAAATATAATAAATAGAATATAATCAAAACATAACATGATATTTATTTAATCATACATATTGTTAATGTGATTATACCATATGCATACGAATTTTTTTAATCTATATAAAAATCTTTTGCATATATTTTCTTAAAGTTTCAATTTTGCTTGCTTTAAGCATTTTTTCAATTATTCAAGAAAAATAAAGTGATCCATTAATCCATTGAAAGCATTATAAAATTTGAATGAATAAATTTCTCAAAATTTATTTTTTTGTTCCAGGCAAATTAAATCCTCCCAAGATTTTCATATAGATAAAAATGCCAAGTCAGCCAATATGAACATACAATCAATACATCCATTAGACACATGTTTGAGTTTCATGATTCGCTAAACCAATTAATTATTAAATTATAACTGTAGTTGCCATATGAAAGTATTTATTCTCATAATCAATGTCAGCTCTGTGGAAAAAATTGCACAATAAATTATTCTTTATATCTCTTTTATTTTGAAAACATTACTATTATATCCATAGATTTACCAAAATACAACTTAGTTAGTCCCTACGTTTTTAAAAATGCATTTTGAAGTCCATGTATTTTCATTCCATAACAACTTTCAGTCCTTTTATATATATTTTTTTAATTTTTATTTGTCAAATGAAAAAAAAGGGGTCAAAAGAGAGAGAATGAAATATTGTTCCAAAAATACCATTGTTTTCTTCAATTACATAAATAAGAATAAGAACTAAACATATTTCTTCAACTTTTACATGAAACCATTCATTTAGTTTTCTATTGGGAATTTAACTTTTACCTTATTGGGAAAACTATCTTCAAAAAATATGTATCTCAATAAAACATTGTAGAGAAAAAAATGTCAATAAATATTTTAAAAATTAATAATATTCACTAATAATAACCTAAAAATTTATCTACAAAAGCATTTTTAACTAAACAATCGATGAAGATATAGCCAACGAAATAACTAAAGTAAAGAAACCATGTGATATCAATCCATCTCACCAGAAAACACCATTTAATGTAAAGAAAGACTCCTCTCCCTAAATACAAACTAGGTTACATGCACAGCAACCGAGTGACTTAATAAACAATCAGTGAAGATTAGTCCTCTTGATTTCTTTTCTAGTCGATCCATGAAGATACATAGCCAAGGAAATAACCAAAACAAAGAAACCCATGTGATATCAACACATCTCTCCAAAAAACATCATTTCGTGTAAAGAAAGATGGGTTTTGTTGTTGAGCTTCGTGAGAGAAGGTTGTTGGAGAGAGATAGAAAATTACTTCGGATAATAATGGCGGTGGAGTTGTTTAGGTAATTTAGTATTTACTGCAAAACACACTAGATTGGATGAACGGATTAAATATACTACGGAATGAAAACATAAAGACTTTAAAAAGCACATTTAGAAACATAGGGTCCGACTAGTTGTATTTCCAAATATATAGGGATGTGATATAATTTTTGCTTTTATTTTAACATAAATACATTTTTGTATTGTATTGGCATGTTATTTTTTGATTTTTAGAATAAAATTTCAATACTTTACTTTTTCAAGTAAATTAAACACCAAATTAGTAATTACCGCTCAATACTCACCATGATTTTACACTTAATTAAGGCTACACGTGGGTCGAGTTTGTTGATTCAAAGTACCTAACTGGTATGTGCGGGTTAATGATTTTTTTAACCTAACCCAACCCATTAAACATGTAAATCCACAAATCAAATATATGATAATAATAAAAATATTTTAAGTAAAATACAACTATTTAAGATGAATTACTAAAACAATTAAATATACTGAAAATTTTAATAAAATAATAAGTTTCACAAACTACAAATATATTCAAATTAAATTTCTTAACATGATCATTATTCTTATAATCATAATCAAGATCAACAATGAAAAATTAAATTTTCTAACAAGAAAGACGGTCAATAAAATTAAAAGTACTTAATAACATAATGACAAAATATGTTTTAAACTACAATATATTCCAATAGCAACAATTCAAAACAAGTTTATACTAAAGAAAAAGGCAATAATTTAAAAGACAATATCTACTTAATATGTAAATCATTTAGTTTTATATTCAAAATAGCAAATTAACTAAATAATTCATAATTACACACATATATAATTGACATTATTTATGGGTTGAGTTAAGTCTACAGGTTTATTTAGCAAACTCGTGACCCAACCCAATCCATTATATCTTCAAACCCGTTGGGTTGGGTCGGATTGACTTGCATCGCTTAGGTTGGGCTGGGTTAGAATGGATCATGTACATTCCTATACTTAATTAAACGATACTCGTAAGTATATGAGGCCATGCAATATCAAATGATTTAACAAAGGTTGTCTCCCAAGGAAGCAAAAGTATAATTTTAAACTAATTAATTTGTTATAAAACTAGAAATAAATAATCCTAAACCTTTTAAACTAGGTTGGTTTTCCAAGAAAAGTGAGCTTAGAAAAAAATCACAATTGAAGAGTAATCAGCAGATTAAAATCTGAAAATCACTTTTGTTGAGTATCAAGAGTAAAAATGTTGTAGTGTTTATGTTTCATGTTTTAGTTTTCATTATATAATCAATTTAACCCTAAAATTAAAAAGGATATTTTTTAAACTCGCAAATCAATCTTAAGGATTAAACTGATGCCTTCTTCATTATGTTGACTAGTTGGCCACATTCACAATCTAATCTCTATTAATTAAACCACATTTTAATCTTTATCCCAATAAATTCCTCAATTAATATTCAATTCAACGTTAGACATGACCATCTATATCCCATTTCACATAAGCTGCATTGCAAACAAAAAAATATTCTTGATTTTAAAAAATTCACTAGTTGACCCCACACTCTTTTATATAAGAGAAGTAAATTACGAATAGTGATAGATGCTTTTTCCATAGCATGTAATAATAAGAAACTATCATCAGTAAAGATTAAATGTGCACACACTATGCCTTTACTTACAAATGCTACTGTCATGAATATCACCACCATAGTGCTCAATTCCAATAAGTAATACAAATAAAACCTTTATCGCAAAGGATATAAAAATAAGGAGATAAATGATTCCCGGGATAACCCTTTAAAACTAATAGAGATAACCTTAGAATCATTGAACAATACCATATACTACACTAAAGAGAAAATCATGATGACTAAAAACCAACTTAAACATGAGCAATTTTTTAAAAAATACTATCATAAGCCTCATTATTATCTATTTAAGAGTAACTCAAACTCTACGATCTCTAGTTTTATGGCACATGAAGAATAATTTCAAAAGCAACCACCATATTTTTGTAATACGATGCCTAGGAACAAAGGCTAATTGATTTTCACAAATCATAGCAGGCAAAATACGCTTTAAACAATTAGCTAAGCAATAGATAAAAACTTATACATAACATACAATAGCAATGGTCTAAGATCTTTCAAGGTTTATGGAGTATTCTTTTTGGAAATAAGAAAAATGATTTTGTCATTTAAAGTATCAGGATACATATCAAATTGGAGCCAATGAGTCTAACTTAGAACCATATTGTTTCCTTACAAAGGCCAAAAGTTTTGAAAAAAAATGAAAAATTCATAGCAATGATGTCCTAGTACTTTATCATAATGCATCAAGAAGTAAGCAATACAAAAATTTTCAACAGTAAAAGGAGTAAGAACTCGAGCATTATCTATTATTAAAATAAGACTATTTATATTATTCAACACTTGATAAAAATCACCTTGAGACATATGGTGGAGTTTATCAATAAATATGTAAAAATATAATAAAGCCAATGTCCTAGTGCTTTATCACCACATTATTTCCCAATAAATGCCAAAATTTCTAAAAAAAAAAAAAAAAAAAAAGAATTCGCAACAACAATGTCCTAGTCCTTTATCAGGATGCATTTGGAAGAGAGTATCATGAATTCATAGCAATGATGTCCTAGTGCTTTATTACCAATTATTTCCTAATAAAGGCCAAAATTTCTGAAAAAAAAAAATGAAGAATTCATAGTAGTGATATCCTAGGGCTTTGTTAAGATGCATTTGGAAGAGAGCAGTATGAAAATCTTCAACAGCAAAAGCTGTAAGAACTCGAGCATTATCTACTATTGAAACTCAACTATCTATATTATTCAACACTTGATAAAAATCGCCTTGGGACACATGGTGAAGTTCATTGATAAATCTATAAAAAATATCACTTGTCCTAATAAAAAATTTAATGAAAAGATTGAAAAATGAGCACTAACTTTATAATTACAAGCTTCTAAGACTTAAATCTTCAACTCAAGCCTTTTATTTGCTTTTATTCACTTTAACTACTTGCTCTTTCATAGAAGAATAATAAGGAAAGCTCAATCTTACAACTTGCTTCCTCTTTCTTTGATTTCTCTTCAATTATGGCTCTATCCTTCAATTGTGGCATGAGAATGATGTGAAAATGATGTGAAAATGACGTGAACTCAGTAATTTATGGTTTAATGTGTGTTTAAGTAGCTTAGGAGATTAAAAAATGGTGGAAGAAAGAGAAGAGAGGTTTAGCCTCTTCTTTGCAAAAGGAGGAAAATGATTATTTTGGAGATAAGCTTAATCTTCCTTTTTATTTTGTGTACAAGAGACATACATAAATATATGTTCATGATAATACGACATTTTGATCTAAGTGCCATAATTCATCCTTTAAACTATTTCTTTTACTTATACTTTCTTCTATAAAACTTTGTAACTCTTATAAACACACGTATCTCTACACAACTCGATCAAAGTCAAAGTCACATTTATACCACTCATCTTTTCCAATAATACCAAATAAGTCCATAGATTGGTTTTACAACTTGGATTTTCACTATTCAAATCAACTCATTCTACGTTCACATCAACTCCATATATGATAATTATGAATAATATTATTCTCAAGTCAGATTAATACCACTTTCTTTTCGGATGGTACAATGTTGAATAAATAATAAATAACTATTGTAGCTCGAGGCATGTTTAAAAAACACTGCCCTTTAGGATATATCACCCACACAAGATGTATCCCCAAGATTCAACAAACTCTTCTAAAATCAATGGGAAGAAGAAGCAATAGAAAATATAATAACCCAAAAGAAGAAGAAAGAAGAAAGAACAAAAACTGTGATGCTTTCATATTTTTTGAAGATTGTATATCAAATAGTTAATAAAAAAATAGTAGGGTTGAATATTTGGAGTAGTAAATAAAAATGTTGAGGAAAATTACGAAAATCAAAAATAATATTTTGACAAGTCAAAATAGGACCAGTGTAAATAAGCTGTAACTTGTGCGCGAGGGGGAAGGGCCAATCCACTTACCTCAGGCTTTTAGCCTTACTCTAGTGCGCACGAGCCCATCCCTCTATTTTGCTCCTTACTAGCCTAATAAGGAGATTTTAATTATAAAGTAAAGAAAAGTGCTATATATATCCAATGTGGGACAATGTCCATTTTAAAATACATTATAGTTTTACAACAATCCCCCACATATTTCAAAAAGATAATTCAAGGAAATTGTTGCGTTCTCTTTCTTGCATTTGGGTATGATGCATTGATTCTGGTGTATTAAATACTATGAACTAGAACTAGAAAAATAAGACATGACCTATAGAATATTTGGTGAAACTTTAGGTCACTATGAACCAAGTACTCATTTTGTAAGTCAAAAGAATTCTCATTAATCACATTATACCTCCTACAATTTTGCTGCTCAATGCAGTTGTGCACGAAGAAGCCACGTGTGAGCCTGGTTATTCATGAGTGTTTAGAGATTTTAGCATCAATCTCATATGAGCGGCCACACTCCACACTCATACAGGTAATTTACTAACCAACTCTAGAACAATAAACTCTGATTCATGGCAGATTTAGCAATAACTGCTGGTTTGCCTGATCTTTAAAGAATCGCACCACCATTGAAGGTGAATATATAACCACTAGTGAATTTTGTCTCATTTGAATTTAAGATCCAGTTAGCATCACTGTATCCTTCTATTACAATGGGAGATTCACTATATAGAATACCATATTTCATGGTAGCCCTTCAATACTTCATTACCTGAACAAAGCAGTCTAATGATCATTATTTGGATTGTTATATATATGCTCAATCTACATACAACATATGCTATGCCAGGTCGAGAAAAATTCATTAAGTGCATTAGATTTCCAATAATTTGTGCATAATAAGATTAAGAAACACATTCAAATATGTTTTCTTTAATTGAGAGTTTGCATCATAAGGAGTGTTTATTGGTGTAACATCATAATGCCCAAACTTCCTAAGAAGTTTTCAACAGAATGCTCTTGTGATAGCAAAATACCATCACTTTTCCTTATGATTTAACTCCCAAAATCAGACTTGCTTCACCCATATCTTTTATATCAGACTTTAAAGTAAGAAAACCTTTTGTTTTATATACTAATTCAAGACTAGCACTAAAAATAAGCATATTATCTACATATAAGAATAAAATCACACAATCACTTCCAACTAAGTTTGTATAGACACATTTACCACTTCAATTGAAGTAAAACCATCTCCAATTAAAATTTGATTAAATTTCTCATGCCATTATTTAGGAGCTTGCTTTAAACTGGAAAGAGATTTTAGAAGTTCATAAACTTTATTTTCTTGGCTAGAAATCTTATAGCCCTCAGATTGTTCCATATAAATTTTTTTTTCTAACTCACCATTTAGAAAAGCTGTTTTCACATCTATTTGATGGATTAAAAGTCTAAAAATTGAAGGCAGAGCTATCAAAATTCAAATTGATGAAATTCTAGTAACAGGAGCAAAATTGTTAAAATAATCTATCTTTTACTTTTGAGAAAAACCACTTGTAACAAGTTTAACTTTAAATTTGTCTACAGAACCATCAGGATTAAATTTCTTTTCAAAAATCCATTTATAACCAATTGATTTTGTTCTTAGAGGTAAATCAACTAATTTTCAAGTTTTATTTTGCCAAATAGAATAGAATCAAGTTTCCACTTTAATAGCTTCCTTCCAAAAAGGAGCATCAGATGAAGAAATTGCTTATGAATAACTTAAGTGATCATTATTTATAAGGTAGATACAAAAATCATTTCCAAAAGAATTTTCTTTTCTTGGCCTTTTACTTCTTCTCAAAATCTCATTCTCATATTCATGAGCATTTTGAATAGTAGGTACATGAGAAATATGATAAACTTTTAAGGGGAAAGTATGCTAAAAAATTCTGCATTTTTTTTTTTGTGTCAAGTATAGTATTACAATCAAGCACATCACTTTTTAAAATAAGAAATTCATAAACAGCACTATGATCAACATACACTAAACATACAATCAGAGGTTTTAGAACTTATTTTTCTTTTCTTTTTTTCAAGTAGTATCACTTTACCTAGGCACCCACATACTTTCAAATACTTTAGGTTAGGAGGATATCCTTTCCATGGTTCATAAGGTGTCTTATTAGATTTTTTATAGGATGTTCTATTTTGTAAATGACATACAAATAAGATAGCTTTACCTTGAAGATTTTTTAGTGCATTAGAACTAATGAGCTTGCAATTCATCATATCTTCTAATGTTCTATTTTTTCCTTTAGCTACACCATTTAATTCATGTGAGTAAGGAGGAATAATCGTGTGAATCATTCCTTCCTTTTCAAAAAAATAATTAAGAAGAATAAATTCACCACCTCTATCACACCTAACTCCTTTAATCTTTCTATTAAGTTAGTTTTCTACTTCAGCTTTATATTTAAGAAACAATCAAAAGCTTCATCTTTATTTATAGACAAATAAACTTTAGATCATCTATAAAAGTGACAGTATCTTTTGCCACCTCCAGTCATAGTTTGTTTTAAATCTCATAAATCAATATGAATTTAAACTTAGTAATTCTGTTTCTCTAAAAATTGAAGCACACGATTTTTTATTTGGCTTGGATTTTGCACATATTTCACACTTATTTGAACATGAAGTACTATAATTAAAATTGAGTTTAGATTTTGCATTATTATGATATAAGAAAAATTCAAATGTTGTAGCCCGTCATACCACAAATCAATAGAATCAATCAAATAAGTAGAAGAAGTAGCAATTTCATTAACTTTGGAAATACTAATTACAAATAAACCAATATTACATTGCCCCTTTTCCCACAAAAGTGTTATCCTTGGTTAACACAACCCTATTTAATTCAAAAGCAACTTTCGAACCTACTTTTTCCAAAAGACTAATAGAAACACGATTAGTGATATTAGGAATATGCAACACTTCATTTAAAGCCAAAATTTTATCAAGTGTGAGTTTAAGTAGGATTTTGCCTTTCTGAATGACTTGAATAGTTAATGAGTCACCAAAATAGATTGTTTCTTCTCCTTCCTCAACTTGAGCATATGACAAAATGCATTTTTATTTTCATAAATGTGACTAGTGGCACTCTAACACCCATCACTTGGTCCTAGAGGAATAGACAATGGATACCACATTAGGTACTGAAGGAACCTTTCTAAAATATAGATTCAAATCTTATATGCTAAAGACATGGGTAAATTTTTTTATATAAATAGATTGTTTCAAGTCTCATAAGTCTAGAAAGTCCATGGTTTTACTTAGAAAATGATTTGGGAGATCCTATAGAAAAATTGCAAGAGTTTTTCCTTAAAATTAGACTTAAACAAAACATGTGAAATGAGAAAACACTTCCAAATCCAACTCCAACAATCCATCAAATCCAATATAATCAAACTCAATCTCAATCCATAATACATATATAATCCTTAAACCATCATCACCATCATCATCTATTATTATAAGTACTCCTAAATATAAATTCAATAATCTGTTCATGCATAAATAACTTAAATTCTAATTCTACTTAAAGGTACCTAGCTTCATGATTACTCAAACTCATACAAACTTCTAATGTAAATTCTTATACATAAGTCCCAAATAATTACATACTCCAAATAATCTTAATGTATACATGTCATAATTATCAAATACATAAACGACGTAATCTAAACTACCAAAATGAATATCCTTCTGCTTTAATGTTGATACTTTGGTCTTCTACCTGCAGCATTAGTCAACAACCTGCGCGTGATAGAAATCGAAATGTTGACTATAAAACTTAGTGATCCTCATAAATCACATATATCTGAATGTTGTGATGGCAACATACACTCAAGTACATAATTGCACATTCAAGCTCATACTCATGAGACATGTGAATAGTAAACATGCATAAGCATTTATGGTACATGTAATCATTTTTTTAAGTATATAATTTAATAGTACTCATAATTAAATCATATCATATCATATAAACAATACTTAAGTATTTATGCTACATATAGGCATGTTGAACTTGTGGATCCAAATTTCTCATAATCATATCATATAACTTCACTTAACAACATAATCACATATGCATAAGCTAGAAATATATAATATCCTTCTATGAAGTATTTGACATATGAATTATGAATTTCAAGCAAGTGTTATCATAAGTATTAATCATAAACTTATAAATACACATAATAAATTATTATCTTATTAATTAAATTTATTTCATTTTTAACTTGTATGGCTTACATACAGTCAGTAGAAAATGAACCATATTAGATTTCAAAAATAGAGTCAAAGAGGCTTTAAAAGCAAACAAAAATAGAGCGATTTTGAAACCCAAACATAAACAAATAGAGTGCGTCTACTCATAGGAGGCACCCACGTGCCAAGCATATAATCATAACTATATCCAAATGGCAAGATGACATCAAATGTCGAGCATGCTCATAAACCATCAAACAACAATTTCACACTAAGTATATTAGAGCCCAAAACTTTTCTTATTTTTTTTAATTCATAAAAGTACTCATACAACTTTTACTCATTCAAATAATTCATAGCTTATACGTAATTTATCTTAATTCATACATCATTGAAATTATTTATTAGATGGAAATTCTTATATGCTTTAAATTCAAGTCATTATGATAAAATCCTCATAATCATACATATCAAGTCATTAGTCTTAAGTGCATGTTATATATATATATATATATATATATATATATATATATATATAGGCATGGAGAAGCTAGAATCCTATAAAGGTTACTCATAGGCTATATAACTTAAGCGTAACCAATATGTTCAGAGAATCTCATAAAGCATATCATAAATACTCATAAGGTTATAAATGGTAATAGATTTTTATTAACACTTATCATACAAAAATCATATTTAAGGGCTCATGAAAACTTTCAAATCTCAAATAGCCTTGAAAATCACATAACTTTCTACATAGGTATAAACATCATTTTATTATATATGCATATTACATATTCCATCACTAAGTCCCATAATCATAAGTATAAATATCACTGATATACACCAATCAAAGTTACCTTTTTAAGGCTTGTGTCCAAAAGTTCATTTTCATGAAAAATACATTTCTTGGAGAATTTATATTTTTCCTTAAAAATCAAGAAGTTTAGAAATCATATTTTAAATAAAATTCAACTCTTCCAAGTCTTAGTACTCATCTCCAAGCACTTTAAACAACTTCATACAAAAAGATTCATAGTCTAAATGCCCAAATGAAATTCTTTATAAAATGGAACTTTCTTTTCACATTTAAAACAAATGAAATTTTAAATTGCTACTAATAATTATAACTAAACTATTCATGTATAGTTTCTCAAAAATTCTCGAAAATATTAAATTTTTGCTCATAGAAAAAAACTCATTTTCAAGAATCATTAAAAGTATTTTATCCAAATTAGACCTCATTTTATCATAACAAGCTTAATATAAGAGTTTCTTATCATAAAAGTCAATTTTCATATTCAAGACATATACTCGTCAACTAATTTAATTAAAACATTCCTTAACATATATAAGCATGCATATATGTGAAATATTCAAGCTTTATGACATATACTTAAAGATTCACGTAGTTAAAGCTATAGGAAAACTTGAGTCATAAGTTCCATTCTTAATATTAAAACTTTCTTTTTCTCATCAATTCATTCAAAATAACTATATATACCTTAAGAAACATAATACAACCTAGCATGCATATGCTTATCATTTTTCTCAAAAACCTCTATGACTTAAGTCATAGGAGTTTTACTAATTCTCAATATATATATAAAGGGTATTGATACCACATTTAAACCATATGCTAACCATCACAAAAGCAAGACTTACATTCGTTAAAAGCATAAGAATTCTTTTGTCAAGTACTATTCCAACATATAGCCATGCATAGGAAAAATCTCATAATTACATTCACTTCTTGCAAAATTAAATTTCTAACATCCTAATATCATGCGTTAAATCTCAACATCATATAAATGTGCTCACCACACTTAATTACAAGGTTTGGAGGCAAAACTCCCAACTCTTACCATACTTTGTCATAGGAAAATTTACAAATGCAAGGAATTCATGCAATCTAACTTCACCAACATTTAGGTACATTCATAATACAATATCTAGAAGCCCAATTATGCATAAAAAGAAAGAAAGAACAAGTCTTGGCACCCATGTGGTTTGACAAAGTATAGCTCATAGGGAGAGGGAGCTTCTCCCTTTAATCCAATCACTCAAACATCATTCAAACTTGCCCAAGAATATAATTTAACTACTATCATGCATCAATTTAATCATATAACATATTTTCCCCAAATTTGCATACTTTTAGGAAAAATTAGAAAAACCAAGGATACATACTAGCATCATTCTATGAGGGTTACAAAGTAAAGAAAGCAAGAAAAACTTTAAGTCTACCTTTTTAGTAGGTTCGGTCAAAGCAAGCTGAGAGGGAGGGGAAGATGTTACCACGCAATTGATCATTTTTTAGCTTATTCCAATACCTAAGAACACAATTAAATCAATAGAATACTTCACACGAGCCAAGAATCATGAAATCCCAAATTTTCTAATGCTGAATCCTATTATAGAAAAATTGTAAAATTAATAAAGGATGGGGATTTATGTGCACTAAACTCTTAAATAGCTTTAAGAAGGTTAAAAATCAACAACTAAACCCATACCTTTCCTTTATCTAGCATGGAGGATTCACCTTCTTCTATATAAAGGAGAAAGCTAACCACAATCACAAAGAAGACAAAGAAAAGAAAGAGAGCATAAAAAGATATTTAGAAATGCATGAAATTTAGTTTAAATCTCATAATCTAACTTAGATGAAAAACTCTACTTACTTGTGCTATGAAGTTTATCCAAAATTATAAACTTCCTCAAGTTGAAAATCCAAGAGATAGCCTTCAATCTTCAAGAATGAAGGTGGGTTTTAGTTGAGATAAGCTATTTAATGAGTTTTCTTATAGCAAAATGAAAAGAAAAAGGAGAGGAGAAGAGAAGAAGGATTTGGCCACCTAGTTAGCTAAAATAGTGTCAGTTCCCAAGAAAGATGGCAAGAGTAGAATTTGCATCAACTATCGAGATCTAAATAAGGCATGCCCAAAGGATGACTTTCCTTTACATCATATCAACCTACTTGTTGACAAAATGTTAAGGTTAATTGTGATTTCAGTCATAGATCTATATGCAGGGTATAACCAAATACCAGTCAATCTACTAGATAAGCTGAAGACTTTGTGCATCACAGAATGGGGTACCTTTTGTTATAGGATCATGCCTTTTGGCCTAGAAAATGTTGGTGTCACCTATCAAAGAATGGCTACCATGATCTTCCATGACCTGGTGATCATAAACATAGAGGTTTATGCTGATGACATGGTGATCCATAATAGGGATGAACCAAGTCACCTAATTTCCCTCGAGTAATTCTTCTCCAAACTATGCTTGTACAACCTAAAGCTTAATCCCACCAAATGCCTCTTTGGAGCTCCATCTAGTAACTTCCTAGGCTACATGGTCCCAAGAGAGTGATTAGGGTTGATCCATCAAAATCTAAAGCCATCATCTTAGGCCGCCTTCAGTACATCAACCAATTCGTTTCACAGTTAGTAGACACTTGTGGATCCATTTTCAAAAAACTAAGAAAGGATGCCCCAAAATCTTGGGATGACTAGTGCTAGAAACCCTTTGGATATATCAAAGCGTACCTACTCAATCCTCTAGTTCTCCAACCTCTAAGACTTGGGAAAGCACTCCTACTCTATCTATCAATGACAAATCAGGCCATCGAGGTTATGTTAGCACAAGAAGCTCCAGACTCTCATAGGGAGAATGTTATTTACTATCTAAGTAAGTGCATCCTAAAAAATTAAAGTACAGCAAGACTGAACAACTCTCCCTCACTCTGGCATGGGTTTGCATTAAGCTCCAACATTAACTTTGCTCCTACACCACTCATGTCATTGCTGACCAGAGTCCCTTGAAATTCCTTATGGAGAGGCTTGTTCTAGATAGTAAGATGGCTAAGTGGCTACCATCTTTGTAGCATTTGATTTGAAGTTTGTTGCAAGGAAGGAAATCAAAGGTAGTGTGATAGCAGATAACCTAGCTGCATTTCTAGTGATACTGATGTAGTAAACATCAGATTCCCATATAAAGACATTCTCCCGATTCAAATAGACCAGTGGAAAATGTATTTCGATGGAGCTGCCAACCATCAGGGTTATGGCGTCAGCATGGTTATAGTGACTCCAGATGAGGAGCGATTGCCCTGCAGTATTAAGCTGACATTTTAGGTCACTAATAATGAAGCAGAATATGAAGCCTCTATTGCTAGATTAGAAGCAACTCTGGGTATTCAGATCAGACGTCGAATGATTTATAAAGATTCCATCCTGATAGTCTCTCAAGCACTAAAAAATGGAATATTAAAGAGCATCATTTGGTCCCTTATCTCTGACACTTAGATTAGTTGGCTCTGCAATTCGAAGAACTTTCATTCCACTACTTACCCTGGGCTAAGAATCAGTTTGTCGATGGAATGGCTACTCTTGCTTCCATGGTTAATGCCAGCCCCAATATGGTCATTAAACCTTTGAATATTCAAATTCATCAACAGCTGACCTATTATTGCAATCTTTAGCTCACTGATGCTAAGCCTTGGTATTGGGATATTCAGACCTAGTTAGAAAAAGAAGAATATCCTAAAGGTGCTTCTAAGTTTGACAAGAGGATCCTCTAGGAGTTATCGAAAAGCTATCTCTGTAAGGATGGCACTCTATACAAATAGAATTAGAATTAGGCACATCTCAGGTGTAATTAACGAAGAAGCTCAACATATAATGGAGTAGGTACATGGTGGAGAAAAAGGCCCCACATGAATGGAATGACTTTAGCCCATAAGATCAACAATCAAGGTTATTATTTGCTCACCATGAGATCGGACTGCAATAAGTTTGTCCAGAGATGTCACAAATGCTGAATTTATGCCAAGATTCACAAATTGCCCTCAATAACTCTTTAGCCTACCACTACATCATGGCCCTTTGCAACTTAGGGAATCAATGTGATTGGCATAATCACCCCTAAATCCTCTAATCAACATCAGTACATCTTGGTAGCCATTGACTACTTCACTAAGTGGGTAGAAGTTGCCTCTTATCATGATCTGAATTCCAAAAAAGTAGCTCAATTCATCCAAAAGAACATCATATATAGATTCAGGGTTCCTTCTAAGATCATATTAGACAACGCATCTCATTACTAGAAAGAAGTCTCTATCCTCATGACCAAGTACAAAATCTAACACCATCGCTTTTCACCATATAGGCCCTAGACCAGTGAAGCAATCAAAGCAGAAAACAAGTCCATCAAGAACATCCTCCAGAAGATGATTCATAATCATAAAAGTTGGCAAGAGCGTTTGCCTTTTGGGGATATAGAACCTTTATCAAAATGCCAACTAGGGCAACACCTTACTCACTTGTGTACGGGATGGAAGCAGTCCCCCTTATCAAAGTTCATATCAGATCAGCTAGGGTCATGAGAGAAAGTTAATTGCCCAAAATAGAACGGATCCAGAACTATCACGGCCAGTTGAATGCTATTAATGAAAATAGGCTAGAGACTCTTAATCAGATTCAAAGCTATCGATAGAGAATAGCCAACCATTTCAATAAGAGAATTCAAGATTGAAAACTCAAAGAGGGTTGTCTTGTACTTAAGGAAATCAGAGCTCCTATATAAGATCCTTGAGGTAAATTCAGGCCAAACTAGGCAAGCCTCTACATACTGAAGAAAATCCTCTTTGGAGGTGGTGTCATCTTGTCCCACATAGATGGCAATGAGTTCACTAATTCATGCAACTTGGATCAACTCAAAAGAAACTGTGTGAATGCATTTAGGCATTAGGACCAGAAACATTACTCTCTTATGTCACCGTTAAGCCGAACTATGGTAACCTGAATCCCGAAAATATGCTCCAAAAATATGAGATACGTAGGTAGCCTGATTTGTCAGTCACAATCATAATAAAAATATATTTTTGCCCCTCTTCTCATGAAAATTTTAGATTTTCTGTGCCAATCAGAAAATGTAAAAATCAAAATAAACCGAGCTAAATTCAAAACCTGCAAGCATAAATAGCTTAGGCAAAATTAGAAGCCCCATAGGCTGAAATCCCAAAAGGGCGACTTAGGTAAAAGTTAGGGTAGCATGTTAAGTCTAAAACCTGAAAGGCCGTCTTGGACAAAAATTAAGGCTTATAAACGACAATCTTATAAAGGATAAAACTGATTTTTTTTTTTAAAAGTGTCAAAATGATTCCCTTTTTACTCATCTCAAATCAATACAAGTTATATAAAAATAAAATCACAAAACCCTATCACTTAGGCATCTATCTCTGTCACCTGTCTATCTCTGTCAATCGTCTGTATGTCCACTATCTAGAGTGTCAAAAATCAAAATCTGTGTCAATTGAACCATCTAATACATTTGGGTTCGTGTCATACCTCAAAGCCCTCACAAAAACAAGGGCCGACTCATTAAAAAAATAAAAAAGAATAAAAATCCTATCCTATCAGCATAAGATCAGCTTGCACCGAGGGACTAGGTGAACCCTCTATGCCTCCTCGAAGGCATCTCCCTAGATTCATCAAAATCTCCTAGGCTAGTCTATTGGGTAGAGTCTAGAGTCATCTCGATCACTACTTAGAGTCTGGCATCCATCTCCTAAGTCAGAGTCACTCTACTCTCTCTCTCTCTCGGTCACCATGATCAGTAATCCACCAAGCCTCATAAACAGCAGTCTCACCCCTAGAAAATCTAGCCTAAACCACATTTGCCCTTCTCGACCAGCTACCCAGTATAGCCACAGTACTCTAAGGAGAAATCAGCATATTCTGGATAAGATCTCCTACTGGTTGCAACCCCTGAACATGCGCCATCTATCCATGCCGAGCAGATAAGCCATCTCGTATCCTGCTGACCAAACCAAATACTGGCTGATCTCATACCAGTCGCATCTCTATAAAATCTAATCCAGCCTGAGTGCCAATAACCACTGCAGCTACTCATCCTCTAACCCAAGTCTCACCATGATTCATCTAGATCGGTATTGTGATGGCACATATGGACGATGTCATGGTGGATCCACAACCCTCAGATGATCCCTCAACTAGACCTACAAGATTAGACGTTGCACTATGACATAGAAAAGAAATAGGCATTCAAATGTAAGCTCTCTCACGTTACAGATTCAGTTATACCTAAGAACTCCAGCCTTCTTCACGGCATGCAAGACCAGACCTTGCCCCCAATACTTAGATCCTCCGACAGGCATTTACATGCAAATCAAACCTAGGCCTTTTCTCAAAAAGCACTCTATCTAAACATAACATAATTTAGTTTGATAATGCTTACCTAAAGCGGGATCGGACTAGCTAACCAGATCCCCTCTACCCTGTAAGCTCGGTCAAGGCTTAGAATAGTCTCCGCCAAAGCCATGCTAGTAATCTCAGCACCTCGTTTTGTAACGGACTATTTTTCAGTGTCTTTTTCAGTGTTGATAATAGTGATTTATCGGTCTTTCAATAGTACCATCGGTCCGAGACATGGTATTATTTTGGCCCAAAAAAATTACTACACGTGTCTAATATTTTATTTAATATTTTTGGAGCATGTTTGCATGATTTGGGTGGGTAGAAAATGTTTCATGAATATTTTTGGAGAATTACGATAACTAATGAATATTATTTTCTAGTGTAGTATATTAAGAACAATTGATGAATTATTTTTGTGGAGTTAATGTAATTAATTGGTGGAGTTAAGAAATATTTGAAAGAGAATTAATTGATGAATATTTAAAGCCTTTGGATTAGAATATCGGTCTGTGAATAGTACCATCGGTCCGGGACATGGTATTATTTTGGCCCAAAAAAATTACTACATGTGTCTAATATTTTATTTAATATTTTTGGAGTATGTTTGCATGATTTGGGTGGGTAGAAAATGTTTCATGAATATTTTTGGAGAATTATGGCAACTAATGAATATTATTTTCTAGTGTAGTATACTAAGAACAATTGATGAATTATTTTTGTGGAGTTAATGTAATTAATTGGTGGAGTTAAGAAATATTTGGAAGAGAATTAATTGATGAATATTTAAAGCCTTTGGATTAGAATACCTTGACTTGATCTAAGCCATACAATTGTGAAATTTTAGTGAATTAGCAACATTTGCTTTCTTGATTTGGTCAACAAAGCTTATCAACACATCTTCTCTTCTTGTCTTCTTCTTCTCCAATGCCACATCTCCTTCTTCTTTCTCTTCCTCCATTTTCTTTCATTTTCCTACTTTAAAATCTCACCAAATCACTTAGTTTAAGCCTTAAAATAGCAAGTAAACACCAAGACTCAAGCTTAGAAGTAAGAGTTTGAAGTTTGAAGTTGATGAATTTGAGTTCCTACCAAGAGCAAGTAAGTAGTGATTTTTGATTCT
>CANUEP010162709.1:0-18008 GCA_947857235.1 Jatropha podagrica
ACTTTGCTTCCTAATTTTATGCCAAATGAGTGGCTAAGATCAAGTCCTAAGTAATTACATCCAATGGCTTTAAATATTCCTCAATAATTCTCTTCCAAATATTATTTAACTCAACCAATTAATTAAATTAACTCCACAAAATTAATTCCTCAAGTATTCCTTAATATACTACACTAGAAAATAATATTCATTAAATGCCTTAATTCACTAAAAATATTCATGCAATATTTTCTACCCACCTAAATCATGCAAACATGCTCCAAAAATATTAAATAACAAATTAGACATTCATAGTAATTTTTTCAGACCGAAATAATACCAAGTCCCGAATCGATGGTACTATTTACAAACTGATAAATCACTATTAACAACACTGAAAAAGGCACAAATAAAATGGACTGTTACAGGCTACCTACGTATTCCATACTTTTGGAACATATTTTTGGGAATCAAGTCAATGTAGTTCGGCCTTACAATGACATAAGGATATTTCTGGTGCTAATGCCTGAATGCATTCACACAATGTATCTATTCTGGTATTAATGCCTGAATGCATTCGCACAATGTATCTCTTGAGTTGATCCAAGTCCCCCAAAGCTAGAGTATGTGCAACATGTAATTCTTGGATTATTGAAGAAGATAAAGGATTACGAAGAAGATAGTAAAAAACCCAAGGAAAATTGAAGAAGCATATGCTGGCTATTTTTATTCTATGTGTTTGTATTGGTTGTATGGTTCTGTGTAGGAGTACTATTTAGGGGATTTGTGTGTAGAAAAATTGAGGAATGGTTTAGGTCTATTTAGATTATTACAATTGTAATGTGGGTGATTGGAAAGTGTAATGTAATAGCTGGAGATGTGTTTAGAAACCTCCTTCTTTTGTAACTTGGTGATTTTGGAATGAAATTTTGGTCCATATTTCCCATTATTTCATTCGCAGTATGTAAACATTTGCATAATTGAATCAGACTTAAGTATCCATAATAAGAAACTAAGAAATTATTTCAAAATAACACTTTATTTTTCCATTTGAGACCTGGTGGCTTGAAACTAATGTCTCCTGTCACCACAGCTGAGGATTTTACATTACTTTGCCTTGTTATCACCATTGCTGGAAAATTCAAAGATTGCTAGAAATTGGACCAAGATTAGACAAATTACATAATGCCCAAATAAAAAATAATATATGAACTGCATTATTTAAATTTACCTGATATGTACTCTCTCTTATCTTTTCATTAATGTAGACTCCCATGCTGTAACGGACTATTTTCTATTGGTTTAGGGCCTGTATGATGAAGAGCAATGGTGCTGAATTCTATACTTAGTCATTATAACAGAGACCTCTTTTTGGAAGTGAGACCCATTGTTTGATATGATCTCAAAGGGGATTCCATACTTGCATATGATGTCTGTCTAGATGAACTGAGCTACCTTTCTAGAGTTCAAAACATCATAGGATGCAGCTTCTACCCACTAAGTGAAGTAGTCGATGGCTACCAGGATGTACTCATGCTGATTAGAGGACTTTGGAGTGATTTTGCCTATCACGTCAATTCCCCAAGTTGTGAAGGGCCATGGTGTTGTGATAGGGTGAAGAGCCGTCGAAGGCAATTTTGGGAGTTTAGCATAAATCTGGCATTTATGACACTTCTGAACAAATTTTGTGCAATCTGATCGAATGGTCAGCCAATAATAACCCTGATTGATGATCTTATGGGCTAAGGCCATTCTGTTCATGTATGGACCTTCTTCTTCGCCATGGACCCATTCTATGATCTGCTGAGCTTCTTCTTCAGTTACGCACCTAAAATATGTCTGGTTCCATGTTTGTCTGTATAGGATTCCATCCTTGTAGAAGTAATTCTTTGATAACTCCTAGAGGGTTCTCTTGTCAGACATAGAGGCACCTTCAGGGTATTCTTGCTTGCCTAACTATGTCCGCATATCCCATTACCAAGGCTTACCAGCGGTAAGCTGGAGATTGTAGTAGTAGGACTGGCTGTTGGTGAGTTTGAATATTTAGATGTTTGATAACCATGTTAGGGCTGGCATCAACCATAGAGCCAAGTGTTGTTAGTGCATCGACATACTGATTTTTGGCTCGAGGCAAATAGTGGCATGATAATTCTACGAACTATTGAGCCAAATGATCTAGGCACTGGAGGTATGGGATCAAAAATTGCTCTTTGATCTTCCATTTTTTAAGTGCTTGAGAGACTATCAGAATTGAGTCCACATAGATCGTTAGACGTCTGATTTGAATACTCACAGCTGCTTCTAACCCAGCAATATAAGCTTCATATTCTGCCTCATTATTAGTGACCTAGAATGTCAACTTCATGCTGAAGGGTAGTCATTCTCCTTTAGCAGCTACTAAGACCATGTCGATGCCATAACCCCGATGGTTGGCAGCCCCATCAAAATACATCCGGAAACCTGATGTCTGCTACATAAGCATTACCAAGAGATGCGGCTAAGTGATCTGTTATCACATTGTCTTTGATTGCCTTCTTTGCAATAAATTTCATATCAAATGTTGCAAAGATAGTAGCCCATTTGGCCATTTTATTATCCAGAATCGGCCTATCCATAAGGAATTTCAAGGGATTCTAGTTAGCGATGATGTGGGTGGTGTAGGAGTAGAGATAATGCTGAAGCTTGATGTAAACCCATACAAAGACTACCATAACTATTCGATCTTATTGTACTTTAATTTTGTTTTCAGCATTTGCTTACTAAGATAATAGACGACATTCTCCTTGTGGGAATCTAGAGCTTCCTGTGCCAGTATAGCCCCGATGGCTCTATAATATGTTTACACATTATAAAAACTCTCTTCTTATTCTAGATGAAGTCTTCATGAAAACCTTCCCTAAACTCTTCATCTCTTCTTTATTTTCTATGGATCGATCCTTGACACCTGCTTTTGAGGTAGTGCTCCATAGTTTTAACCATGAGAATTGAGATTTACTGATGCATTCGAACTCGACAGGCTAAGCTACTACCAGAACATTTGAGTTCAGCTCGAATTACTGCAATGGTTGACAAACCACTTTGACCCTTCAGATAACTTATTTTGCCACAAGCACTTCAAGATTTGTCCATTATTTGAAGAACTCAGCATCATCTCTAGGAGAATACATGTGGTTGAAGAAGTTCCTACGGTGCCCCAGTTGGATATAGACTCTGCTTCACTGCCTACTTTCGATTTCTTGACTTATGAGATCTCATCTTATGACTTTAAAGCTGATGCCATGCCCCTGCAATTGCTTATAAATCGTGCATTGAGTATGGACCGCACTAGCCTGTACTGGCCTTCACTTGTTTACTTCTGCCTTCTTAGTCAGTGCTTGCTACTCAATGGCATTGATGGCCATGAGAGCCTTAGGATAGTACCATAGTTAAGCAAATGGCTAGTTGTCGCATGCAGTTTGCACTTATTCTAACCAAAACTTTTATTTGGTGAAGAGAGTATGCTCGGGACCTTAGCTCGATACTTGGTCCAATGGGGAGCCCACTTCTTCTGCAAGTAAATGCATTTTCCTTTTACTTTTACTTTCTTTTTTTTTTTTTTTTTTTTTGTACGCTATAACTTTTTCTTAAGTCGCCTTATGCGCATTTTTGACTTAATAAGCTTTTCTTCCATTTTTTTCCCTTTTTCTTTTTTTTTTGAATGCATATGTAGTTGTGGACTTTTGAGAAGCTACATGCGATGGCTCCACCATTGGACCATTTGATGTTCGATTATAAGCCATGAGTCTATGTCTAACGTCAGCGTCATTTGACTGATGGGATTGTGGAAAACTGGACTAGTATTTTTCAGGATCTCACCTTCGAGAGAGTCAAATGGACTTGCCCCTAGTGGTACATATAGCCAATCATAGTTTTTTATTATTTGCTCTGCATGCCCTTGTGTGGCTTGACAATGGCAGTGGCTTATTATCCCAGTCGAGTAGATAGGCAGTACAGTCGTCATCAGGCATCGTTAATTACACGTGATTCGAGGGTGGCCCTATTACACAGTGATTTCTTTCTCGCTTTATTTCCACATGGCCTAGTTGTATGACTGTACCTATGTCTGATGTGGTCGATACTTCTTTGTCAAACTTGTACTACTCTTGGCTATAGGCTTATTCCGGAGTCGGTTGATCTATTGACTGCTAGATTTCTATTAGGATCTAGCATGTAGATGCTTCTATCCTACTTTTTAATGAAATGTACTAGACAATTATTGATAGTGCAATCAATGGATGTATGTACTTATTATGAATGAAATATCTTTTTTGCTTAAAAATGCTTTATGTATTCCCTGCTATTCTATCCCATCAAAGTAAATTCACAACATTTGTATATGAACATAAACTTAGCATAACACACTTTAAAGTTAATAAGAACAAACAAGGTAAGTTTATTAATTGGGCTTTACCATAAACGTTTCAAGTTATAGATAGAATTTCTTTAGCCTATCCAAATTGACTAGTTCGGTAAATTTATTGCCTTCCATGTCTGATTGCTTCACTACACCTTTGGAAAGCATTTTCCTAATAAAAAATGGGCCTTTACAGTTAGGCTTCAACTTTCCCCTTTTCCCCTTGGGTCATGGGTGTTTAGCCACATCTATTTTAGAACCAAATTCCATATTCTTAGTAGCTTTGGATGAACTCTTTTGTTGAAATGCTTAGCTATCCTCCTCTTATAAAGTTAACCCATAAATCGGGCATTGAGCCATTTTCCATCTAAGAATGTTAATTCTTGATAGTGATGGACATTCTGGAATTTTGGATTCCATCATTGGCCACAAGGATTGTACTTCAATCTTTATTGGCAATACGACTTCCATTCCATAGACTAAAGAATAAAGGGTTGCCTCATTCACAAATTTGGCTATAGTCTGATATTCCCAAAAAGCATATTGTAGCTTTCTTGCCCAATCACAGTGATTTTCTACCATTTTCCTCAATATCTTCTTAATGTTTTTGTTTGCGGCTTCCACTGCCCCTCTAACTTGTGGTCGATAAGGTAAAGACTTATGATGTTCAATTCCATATTTCTTTAACAATGTCTATACTTTTTCTTGGAACTGAACTTCACTATTTGTCACTACATTATGAGGGATTCCATATCTACATATCAGGTTCTTGTTTATGAATTTGGCCATTTGTTTGGCACAAATATTCTTGAAAGATTCTTCTTCAACCCATCTTGAGAAATAGTCCTCTGTAACCACTATAAATTTATGTCCATTAGAAACAGGTGGTGAGATTTTGCCAATGATATCTATTCCCTAAGCTGCAAATGTTCATGACGAAAGAAGAGGTAATTCTAATGGTGGAATATGACTCAGGAGATTTCACCAATGATATCTATTCCCCAAGCTGCAAATAGCCATAGCGAAATAGAAGGATGTAATTCTAAAGGTGGAATGTGACTCAGGTCTTCGTGTATTTGACATTGAAGCACCTTTTCACAAAAGAAATACAATCTCTTTTCGTTGTCAATCAGAAGAATCCCTGTCTGAGAATTTTCTTAGTAAGTGTTTTTCCATTCATATGGTTGCCACAAACCCCTGCAAATCTATTTTATAATCCCTTCAGCTTCTTTCTTTGATACGCATCTTAATAGTACTCTATCTGATGTTCTTTTGTACAACTAGCTGTCCAACACTATAAATTGTGATTGTAAATGTTGTATAGCTCTTATGTCATCTCTAATAGTTGAATCTGGGTTTACCATTTTAGTCATCCACTACAAGACATCGTAAAACCATGGTTGTTCTTCCTTCTCTATATCCATAACCCTTTTGCCTTCATAACACGGGATGCTACCCGAGGACATCATAAACAGCTTTTTGGGCATAATTGAAATCTCTTTCCAAGCTGATGCTAAATTAGCTAAGGCATCTAGTACTCAATTGTTTACTCTGCTCGTGTGTGTGAAAGTCACTCTTTTGAAGTTCTAAATAACAATGTGCAAGTAGTCAATGTGTGGCTATAGCCTATCATCCTTAGCTTTCCAATTACCATTAGTATCCTCAATGACTAGTTTCAAATCTCCAATGCCTCGACTTCCTCAGCTTCAATTATAATCAAAGCTTTTAACCCAAATAAGCAAGCTTCATATTTTGCCATGTTATTCATTACTGCAAACTGTAACCTCTTTAACATTGGCATAACCTCTCCTTATGGGGACTCTAGCAAAACGCCTACTCCACCTCCCTTACTATGAGCTAAACCATCAAAATAGAGCTTCCATCCTTTCTTTTCTATGAAATTCAAATGTTCATCGGGAAAGTCAATCTCCCATTGCTCATTGTCTTCAACTGGATGTACTACTAAAAAGTCTACAACTGCTAGTCCTTTAATGATTTTCTTTGTGGCATATTCAATATCAAATTCTGGCAGTGGGATCATCCATCTTGCTAGCTTTCCCTCTAGTGCTGGTGTTCCATATAAATATTTGACCAGATTTATTCTTAAGACTACTATCACCTTATAAGACTAAAAATAGTATCAAAGTTTTCTTATAGCCCATACAATTGCTATGCAAGTTCTTTCAATCAAGTTATATTTCCATTCATTTGGAAGAAGCTTTGTGCTCAAGTAATACACTGCCTTCTCAACACTAGCTTCCTCAGCCTATGCTAATATGGCTCCAATTCCATCATCTTCCATTGTAAAGTCCAGCATTAAGGGTTTCCCTAGCTTTGGTATGTACAACACCAAGGGACTTGACAAATATTCCTTGATTTTGTCAAAAGTTATCTGGCAGTGTTCATTCCACTTTATTAGTTGATCTGTTTTTGAAAGTTCGAAGATTGGATCACACACAATAGAGAACTTTGATATGAACCTGCTGATGTACTAAATCTTTTCCAAAATGCTTTTCACTTACTTTTTCATCTTGGGTGGCTCCATCTCTTAGATCACCCGAATCTTGTCTAGATCGACCTCTATTCCTTTAGGTCCTACTATGAAACCTAGCACTTCTCTGAAAGCACCCCGAACACATACTTCTTTGGGTTTGACAGCAGCTTTTACTTAATCACTCTGTCTATGAACTTCCATAAGGCTACTGGATGCTCTTCTAGTGTCTTTGTCATGACAATCATATCATCAATGTACACCTCTAACTCTTTATGGATCATGTAATGAGATAATGTAGTTGTCATCCTTTGATAAGTAGCCCCAACATTCTTCAAACCAAACAACATCACCCAGTAGCAAAAAGGACCAAGGTCTGTCACAAATTCCGTCTTGACCTTATCCAATAATGCCATGAGAATCTGGTTATACCTTGCAATCCATCCATAATAGAGTATTCATTACTGCACTATCAATCAGGATATCTATATGAGGGTGAGGAAAATCATCCTTCAGTGATGCTTTGTTCAAAACCTTGTAGTCCACACATTCAAACCCATCTGTCCTTCTTAGGAATTGGGACTACGTTTGCCAACCATTCTGGATAGTGAACCACTTATGAAAATCTTGCATCTATCTACTTGGTCACTTCCTTCTTTATCTTCTCTACCCATTCTGGTCTCAACCTTCTTCCTTTTTGTTTCAGCGGCTTGGCTCCAAGATACAGAGGAATCATTTGCTAAGCTGTAGATCTGTCTATTCCTGGCGTGTCGTCATAATTCCATGCGAAGGCTTCTTTTTTGTCCATGAGTAAACTTTGAAATTTTATGTTAAACTTTGGGATTAAGTTTGGCCCAATTAACAGAATTTGTGGATTATCTTTTGTGCTAATATTAAATTCAAGCATTTATGATGAGTTAATGTCAAATATGTGCATGTGCTTATTTACTCGATGAATGGAACCATCAAGAAAGACATTAAACAAGTATGAAAAATTAAAGTTCATTTCATTAAATAGCAAGAATAGTTCATTACAATCAAATTCATCTCTAATAGAAATAGTCGCGTCAGAAGAGGCTTCAGCTTCTTCAAAGCTTTCCTCTTTATAGGCCCCTATTGCTTTCAAAACTTGCTTAGTAGGTTCCTCTTCTTCTTTGTTGGTTCTTGTCTTCCCTTTATTGTCTTCCTCTTTCTTGACCCAGATAGCTTGTCTCTCTTTTTATTCTTCTCTCTTCTCCTCTTTCTCCTCAGCCCCTTGTGGCCTATCAATCCCCCCTCTTTCTTGGGTTCTTTCTCTTTTTCTTTCACTTCTCTCTCTTCCTCAGACTTTGGCTCCTTGTGCTCAAGCACCAAGATATCAGTTACATCCACAAAGATCTCAAGACTTGGGCACCTCTTCCCCTTATGCTCAAAAGGCTCTATCAGTAAAAATGAAGAGGAATGCTCACTAGAATGTATGAATCGTCCATCCATGTCTAACTAGCAGTAAGTGTTCGATGATGTGTTCCCAATTTTGTACCCAAGCCCATGAGGTTTCTCCGAGTGTGGAACTCTAGTAGCTCTTTAAGGCCTTGCTGATTCTTTCCAAGCCCTTTCCTTTCTTCATAGGTCATTCTCTTCATGATGTAGGAGACAGTAGGCCCCTTGTTAACACTCAAAACAGTATTATGAAAATCAGTCCATGGGAGGATTACTTGTTTGTCCACATTGAGCATAGCTACACTCCTTTCATTGGCCGCAGGAATGGTGATGACTTCACCATTGAAAGGAAACTTTATCTTTTAGTGTAGCATTGATGGTACTCCCAAGGAATGGTACCGTGACGCCCCAAGAGTAGGGAAAATGTTGTATGAATGTCAATTATAATAAAATCTGTCTCTTTTTCTATTAGCCCTGACTTGACCATTATCCTGAAAGTACCCTCAACCTGTCCCTTTGAGTCATCATAGGCTCTAATTATAGCATTGGAAGGTTCCAAATAAGATAATTCCATCTTGAACTTGGGAAGCAACTTTAAAGGACACACATTCAGGGCTGACTCATCATTTTTCATCACATTTTCGATAATTCTCCCTCTAACCTCAACTTTTATGAATAGTGCCTTGGTGTGATTCCTTCTTTTAGGAGAAAGTTCATCATTAGAAAAGGCGATGATAAGGGGATTATGTTGAATTATCGCTACAAAATCAGTTGGAGAAATGGATGAGGAAACAAGAATCTCTACCATGGCTTTTAGCAAAGCTTCTAGGTGTTGTTTTAACGATACTAATAGGTCCCACATGCTTACATTTACATGGGTTCTTTTCATCTGTTTAATTAGAGCATCATCTTTAGTTTCTATTTTTAGCACACTCGATGAGCTTACCGTTTCTTTCTCCTCCTAAGGCTTGATCATATTTGGCTAATAGATTTTACAACTTTGGGTCATGAGGCTTATGGTTTTTGCTTCTTCCTCCTCCTCGCTACTTCAAATGTCTAGAGTAACAGGATGTACAACTACCTCATCGTCACTTCCTACCCAAGCTTGTTTGGTCAAATCTAACTTTTCTTCATCACTGTTCCAGACATTCATCACCATAACATAAGTCTGCTCTACTCTTTCTTTCCTCCTCCTCTTCCTCAAATTTAGCCAACATCTCCTCTAGAGTCTTTCCTGACTTAACCACATACAAATTCTTAGGAGGAAGCATGTTTCTGAAATTAGGGAGTGGATTAGTCCTCGTGCTAAGCCTTGACTTTTCAAGATCAATCACTTTACCATCATCTATCAAATTTTGAATCTTATGCCTTAAACACAAATAATTGTTAGTTATATGGCCCTTACTCTAATGGAAGTGACAGTAAACATTTTAATCAAAATTCTTTGGCCAAATTGTCAAAGGAGGTCTCGATGCAAGTGATCATAACAGACCCGCTAATCTAACTTTCTCAAAGACTCTAGAGAGAGAGGAGAGCCAAAATTGGAGAATCTTCTCATTGGCACATTTGTAGCTCTCAGATTAAGAGTGGTAGTTGTTATGTTCTTATTATTGCTTAGGATTTTGGCTAACAAACATGAACCCTTGGAACCCAAATTCATTGAAGCTTTTGGCGCGGTTTCCATACTCTTATCTTCTTTAATCTGGTCCTCGATGGCAATCCCCACTTCATATAGTTAAGAAAACTCAGTCAATGGCATATAATACAGCTTCTCATGGAAGCTTACCAAAGTCCCCTTTATAAATATCTTGATCTGCTCCTTGGTATCTGGATGGTTCCTCATTTGTGTGACCTTGGCTCTCTACATAGCCACATAATCAATGAAGGTCTCATCATTTTTCTCCCTAATTGCTTCTAGATCTCTCAAATTAATGCTCATTTAGAGATTATAAAGGCATATTCTTTGAGGAAAACTGTTGTGAGATTATTCCAATCTCTTCTTACTTTCTTATCGAGATTATCATAACAAGTTTGGGCAAACCCGGTTAAATACATCGAGAACATCTTCAAGATTTCCCTTGATGGTAGACCCTCCAACTCTATGATTGACTTATACTGCGTGAGGTGCACTTTCAAGTCACCATTTCTATCATACTTTGCCACTTTTGGCATTTTGTAAGTCACTAGGGTAGCTTGCCTCAACTCCAACTCCTCCTCATCATCATCTGTGTCCATGTATTAGTCCATTCCCCTAGACTTCATAAATACATGCAACTTCTCGAGTTTCTTATTAAGCTTATCAAACATTTTTGACATCATTGGCTCTAGCTCGAGCTTCCTTGTTAGCATTTTCTTAAAGAACACTCTCTGTCTTGCCAAGTTTTATCGACATGCTACTTCCTTTCAGACTTAACTTTAGGCTCCTTATCCTCAATAACCACTTGCTCTTTACCCTGATAGGTTCGTATGAGCTTCTTGAGGCTAGACACCATTATTTTCTCAATCATCTTCTCAATTTCTAACAAAGTAACACCAGTATTTTCCATTTTATCAGCAGAAGTAGAATCCAGAACTAACAAATCTGCTTGAATTAGAGAATACTCAATCTCAAGGTGGGAGCCCAAAGAATTGGTACATGCAAAATCAGGCAAATCAAAAGGGGTTTAAGGTTCTTCAACTCTAACCAGGCGATTATCCGCTCTTAATCATCTAGCTTCTTATGGAACTTTATCTTTACTAGACACTATCTTAACTGCAAAAATAGGTGTTAACAAACATGACATGATGCATGTATGCATGGATGCATGAAAATGAAATGGCATACAACAATGTGATCATACAATCACAATATCGTGAGATGCAACCAATGCTATATTCCATCATGGCTTAATCATGTCATTCAAATCCAAAATCGGAGAAGGGCTCTTGAGAACTATTAGGAGCAAAACGTGCCCTATTTTGTACCCAAATGCCCATAATGACCTTATTGTTTTTTCTCTCTCTCCTTGTTCATTTATTTTGTATCCCTTTCTTTTTGCCTCAAGTGCGATAACAATTGGGCAGGGTTCCTTATCTATATGCATTTGAGATTTTGGTCTTTTTACATCAATAATATTTGGCTTGAAAATAGACTCTTCCATTACTTTTTCAAAAGTGAACTTTTTACATTGGTCATTCTTTCAAGTTCATAGCTAAATATTTATAATACTTTAAATCTCAAAGCCTAAGAGGTTTGATATGGCTTTGCATCCTCTAAAATGAAGTAGCCAATTTCCACAAGGTGGTTGGCGATATTGCACGTGAGTGTAAATCGCACCTCCACAACTTGGAAGAGAGTCATTGCTTTAAGTTGAGCTTACTTTATTTGAAGCAAGAGTTGATGAGCCTCTTTTAATTGGTCTTCCTTCATTAGAGTTGAAGTTGGAGGAGCTTCCCTTCTAGGCATTTGGGCTTCGGCCTTGTAGTCATTATTGAAAAGAGTTCTTTTAGCTCATTTTGCCTCCAACACTTCTCTTAAGTCTTTCACCATTTGGTGCTTTGAATATCAAGATTGAGCCATGATAGAATATACCTATATGGCCATAAGAAAATTAGTTAAGTGATGCATGAATGTCGCACAACCATAGGAATTATATACAAATAAAGGGGACGAGAGTTAGGAAATGCATAATCTCCACCCTTATATAGCCTAGAAATGATTATAACTAAGGTCTTTTCTAACTCTAAGACATATAGGTTGGGTCCACAAATCATCATGGGGTTTTGGACTGATGCCTCTCGCATTTATTGTATGAATACATCATACATTATTAAGGTAAACCTAGAGGAAGGAACTAGGGTCAATTACATAGATTAGGTTGGCTTCATTAATTCTTGGGTTCCATAAATGAGAATTGATTATTTCCTCCCTGTTGCTTTGGGTCTAAACAAAAGGCGATAATGGATTGTACCCATTCTTTTGATATACCAAATGCTACTTGACTTATGCGTAGTGTATATTAGTGGTGAATCCAAATAGTCAAGTAGAGTGTAAGGACCACAACCCCTAATATCACCTTTAGGGTTTAGGGTAGAAAGGAGATAAAAAGATATAAATGCATGAATGACATTTTATAAGTACAAAAAGTAAACTCACTTTAAAGTTAATAACATTATTAAAAAACTATGAATAATTGGACGAGTTTCGAAGTCAACTCACTTATTCGAACCCTAAATTGAAAACCAAATACTCTGGATTTGATTCCCAGTGGAGTCACTAGGCTAAGGATGTTGTGGTTTTTCCCAAGAATTTTGGGAAAGAACTGAATTAAATGAGCGTAATTTATTTTATTTGGAAATTAGTTTTCTTTTATTAAACTCGTTTAATCCTCGAAAATGGTTCTCTTACTTTTGTAAGAGTTTTGTTTTCGAAGTCACCATCCTTATTAGAAAAAATTTCTCGAATTAGCCAATTCTTTGAAATCAATTAATTCGATTTTAAACCAGAGACAAGTTCGGGAGTTAGGTACAAAATGAAAAGATATTAGGCACTCATTTCGCCCGGTTAAACTGTCCTTCTCATTGTCCAAAGATTCACAATTGGTAATAGTGCGATTAACTAAAATTGAGATGTAAAACAGTTTTGATGCATTTTTGAAAAACATGTCATTCAAATGAGTTGTTACAAGCATAATAAACATGAAATATAAAGCATTCACAAAGAAAGAGAGAGGAGAATAGAGTTACAAATCATCCTAATAATACAATCTACCCTCACCCTACCAAATTTCTCAAACCCAATCTAATTGTTACAAATAAGCTCTTTAATGAAATCCATTAAGACCTTTTACATTTTGCAATAATAACTAATAAAACATAATAAGAAACAATCATCAAACAAATAACATTACACAAAGGCAAACAATATTGGCTAAGCAATAAAACATACATTCCCAACCATTCACACTCACATCACACATTCATAAGATGAAAATATGATGCATGTTAAGGTGCAAGATTCATAAATACAGGGGTTAGCACAATCATAACTATAAGGCATTAAATTAAAGAGCATGAAATTAAATAACAGATACATAAAGTGCTTGTAATGTAAATGACTCTAATTAAAGGATAAGAAATTAAAGGTTAATTAAGATTTTTAAGCTCATGATCTTGATGTTCATCAAAGATGATGAAAAATTCATGAATCACAACTTTCAATCTTGTTTTAATGTTTATTTAATCCATTTATGACCAAATACGCGCCCCAAATCCTTCAGGATTGGAGCTAGGTCACTAGATCTCCAAATTAAAATATTTATTGAGTTTCTATACATTTAAAGCCTCTAAACTGAAGGGCTTGCACCATAGGGAGCTATAGCGTATGCTATAAGCTTAAGGTGCATGCCACACATAATGGCACAAGGCCTTTTCCTGATAAAAAAGGCTTCTGGCATAAATAGGGCAAAAATAAGGGAACCTAGGCTCATGTGGCATGAGCCACAGGCCTATGGCACATGCCACACATTGTGGCTTGGGCCACTAACTTAGGCCGCACGCCATAGAGGCACGAAAACCCCTTTGTGGTTGATCTTAGGTTTTTCTCACAACTAGACCCAAGACAAGTGTTTAAAACGACGAAAAGGAAAAAGAAAAAGATGAAAAAATGAGTTTAAGGTTCTCAGAAACTACCTCTTGGAGATTCCTTTAAGGATTGAATAGAAATGGATGATGAAATCCAATTCTTTAGCCCTTGATCCAACAATCTGAGATTGAAGATTAAAAATATGTTTTTGGAATTTCTAGTATTTTCTTAAGGGTTTTTTTTATTAAGGAATCTATGGATCATAATCTTAGAACAAAGGGAAACAATGGTTTCCTTTAATTTCTTAGACTGAGTTTCGAAAGTTTTCTTAAGTTACTAAAAATTTCTCTTTTAGGCTCACCCCCAATGTCTATTTATAGACATTTGAGGATGGGGTGGCCTCATCTAGGGCTGATGTGGCAAAAATGCCACAATCTGGCCCCGAAACGAGTCCAGACCCACTTGTACTAAAATGGACTAGCTGGCACCAAAATGAGGTGGTGCACTGAAAAGCATGTCGGGTGAGCCCAATTTTAGTGATTCGAAAAGGTCGAAGTTATTAAACACGTAAATAATCTCATTCACAAACCATTGGTTCAAAAATCAAAGTGATCGAGAGTCCCGATCCAATTTTATACAAAAAATGGTGTATCATCACTGAACCTTTTAGGGACAAAATTTGAGCCTCTATACCACTGTCTTGATTTGATGAATTCATGGGCGGCTCAAGACGAGGCAAAAGCAAGCTAGCACATCCACCATTTGAAAATAGGCATGGCCGATTCAATAAACCGCTGGTTTGAGAATTTTAAAATTTTAAGCCAAACCCGAGCCTTGAACCTCCGGTTTCTATTCAAGCATGGTTTCGATGAATCGACAGTTTAAATTACGGTTTTGATATGGTTCTGGTATTATGCAAATTTAAAAAAAAATCAATAAAATTTTGATTATGAATTCATAAATGAATAATAATTTTAAAATGTCTAAATTTTATAAACTAAATAAATTATTAGAAAATTTCGAAAGAAAAAATTTTCAACAACTATCATTATATTAAATTTATAAATTTTGCTAATTTACTAATGTAGAAAATTAAAATTTTTTATTTTGGGCTACCTATGTATTCTCTTGAGGATTAGAGGAAATCAAAGTCCACGTAATTCTTTTTTTTATTACAATACAAAATAACCTCCTAATTATTACAATTAATTTTATTCATTAGTGCCACTAGTCGCTGTTAATGAGCTGGAATCATCATCATTGCTTGAATTTCGGTTGTCTTGGATTCTCAACACTGTTCTATTCCAATCATCAATGAACTCTTGCATTTTCATATTATTTGGCAATAGTCTTGACCGTGTTGGATCTAAATTTATCAACCCGCATTAAAAGTTTGTTCCATAGCAAAAATAGAAATTAGACAAGCAAGAATGTCTTTTGCAATTGAAGCTAAGACTGGAAAGCAATTTGAATAATTTTTTTCCATCAACCCAAATGTCAAATTTTATTAGGTTTTCATTTGCGTCATCGCCTAAAAATTCAAAACATGTGTTAATATATGTATGTATGAATGTGAACTCTCGTTCGATTTTTTTTGAAACATTTTGCACGAAAGTAAATTGTGTAGAAAATAATAATTTGTGGATATGATACTTGAGGAAGGGGAGATACTAATTTAAAATATTCATCATACAATTGACAAACATACCTTAAAACATTATTAGCAACGAAAAAATGATCTACTTCAATATTGATAGATCCATAATAAATATGAAAAAATTCTTGCAATGCAACTAACTTAAAACTAGAAAAAAGAAAAATTGCAACTAAATTTTAATCAAAAGTTTTAGTATAATATTTTAACCATTTAGTTTTCATCATGGATATACATTCTTATAAGTCATCATCATTTCATTTTCAATTATGGCACCATTTATTGTCAAATAATGAAATGGAAATAAATGAAAACGCAAGATAATAAACACCATTAAAAATTTTTGTACAATTTCAAAAACTTGCAAAATATCTATATTTTTATTTACAAATAGCCCAATTGGTTAGATAAAGTTGAAAATGTTATGCATCCGATTGCATAAATGAAGAAAAAATATCTTTATATTCATAAGACTCAATTAAAATTTTACAAACTTCACCTTGTGGGAATATCTCTTCGAAATCTTTTATATTTTTTCCCATAACGTGCCAAAAAATATTTAAATACGTCCATAAATGATTTAAAGTATTTTCTATTGAAAGTAAAAATACATTTAAGGTTGTTAATGCATTTTGAAGACATAAATTTAAAATATGACATGTATATCTAGTGTAAAAAAATTGTCCATCAAATTTGGGTTGGGAAAGAGTTTTTAATTTATTTATTTATGTTATATTTGTACTAGCATTATCAAAACCAATTGTAAAAATTTCTTTAGTCAAACAATATTCTTGTAAAATAATATTTATCATGGCAAAAATATTACAGACCATGTGAGAGTCATAAAAAACTCTAAAGTGCAATATTTTTTTTTTTTGAATTTTACATTCATTGTAAATCTAATGAAAAGTAACATTCATATAAGAATGAGTTTGTCATACATCACACCAACATCAAAATTTGCAAATACATTTTTTAAATATCTTCTTCTTTCAAATAAATAGATAAGATAGTCATTTTAAGTGTATTCCTAGGTACCCTTTTTGCTAAAGGATTTAATGCTTTAATGATAATTGAGTTTGAGTTAGATCTATTCCTACCTCACTTAGATGATGTAATTTTAAATGCTTGTTGAGGGTGTCATAGCTTCCTCTAAGCTTGAATGTATATTCTTTTTTGCAATAATTACATCGAACCACGTTGATTTCTTTGTTATATTGAACAATATTTGCAAAGTGCTGCTTGAAAATATTCAATTTTGGTGGTTTATCCATTGAAACACTAGGAGATGTTGCTTCTTGCGGTGGATGGCAATGAGTATAACGTCTTTCAACTAGAACTTGATATTAAACTTCATCACTAAATTGAGTGAAAAAGCAATTAATGGATTGTTTGAGTCAATTTTTTCCACACTTGGAGCAATTAGCTTTCCCTTGGAGTTTTGTGAATTATGCGCCATGTTTTTAAGTGGAATTGAAAAACAAAATGAATAAATAGAATGTGAAATTAATGGAATGAGTTGAAATTTATTATTTCTAAATATTAAGAAAATTATTAAAAAAATCAAATGAAGTAAATTTATAAATAGAAAATTGAGATTCAAAAGGAATTTGGAATTAGATGTAGAAAATAAAAATAAAAAATTGATAATTCCAATATGAAAGAGCATAAAGCAATAGAAAAAAAATGAAATATGGAAATTTGAGAGAATTTTGATTCAAAATAAAGGAAGAGTTAGGATATAATTGGTTGTGAAAAAAATCATAAAACTTATCATATTTATACATATTTTCATTTATTAGTTTCCCAAAGTGTCCCTTATAACATAAAAATAACAATTGTATTTTTTAAATAATTTAGTAAATTATAATAAATAAATAATTGATTAAAAATGAATAAAAGTCACCTATTAAAAACTACCCAATATACTTACATGCATGCAACTCTCTTTCTATACATTGTAAAGTAATTTCTTTTGTACAAATTAACTATTCATGTACCATTTTTTGTACAAATTAAGTCAAATCATGTACTTTTCTTTACCATTTTTATAAATTATGTACCATTATGTACTTCTCTTCACCATAAATGAAGTCAACTACAATCAAATCAAGTCATATAAATTTTTTTATAAAAAATTGAAGTTATAATTTTGTTTGTTCATCCAGTTCAAACCAGATCGGAACCATAATTCCACGCTGATTTCAGTTCATATTTTAATTGTAACGCCCAAAATTTCAGATCTTAAAATGATATTATTTAGGCGAGTCATGAATGGTATCACCCGAGGGAAAAAAAAATATTTTATTTGGACTTGATTATGATATTGAGCATAATTAATATTTGTGGAGTTAATTATGTTATATGTGAGTGGTTAATTAATTAAAGTTAAGATGTAAATTTTCAATGACAGAGTAAGTAATAAATTATTGGGGAATAGTGATTTATAGGTCTGTGAATAGTACCATCGATCCGGGACTTGGTATTATTTCGGTCCGAAAAAAAATTA
>CANUEP010162890.1:0-55021 GCA_947857235.1 Jatropha podagrica
TGACAGCAAAATCCCAATCTTAATTAGGAAATTCAAAATCAAATGGTGGGATAACTTCAAAATGGGTTATCTCACAATTTTTCGAGCAGTTCGACAATGGTTTCAGACCCAAAATAGAGGAGATAAAATTTCTGAGCACCCTAGAATTGAATTCCAGAACCAAAAGAATCAAATTAGTTCCCTTCTCGCCCAAGCAAAATCAGAAGAAGAAATGTTCAGTATTATGGCAAACTTGGTACAGTCGCGCTCTGAAAAAAATTGAGAAATCTCCCAGTGAAAGTTCAAAACCAATTGTTGACCTAGCAGATGAAAATGAAGATGATTGCTATGGGATTTTTCCACCCATAAAGAGATATCCGTAAAAAAAATAAAAATAAAAAAAGGGAGAAAAAGATTTTTATAGGTTTTTAAGGTAGCAGACTTAGAAGACAATTCAACTAGAAGAATATTACTAGTGCAAGAAATCAGACAATTCAAGTAGACGACAGAAGAAAAAAAAATCCTCACCACAAATATCCTCCTCGACTCATAAGTGAGCGGGACCCGCATGTTCCCCACAATATCCACTTTCACTCATAAGTGGATGGGTCTCACATGTTCCCCACTCATTACACTTGCCCAAATAGTAAAAACCCATGCCCAAATAGGAACCTTGCCCAAAATTTTTCCTATAAAAGGCAACTCTCCCCTCTCTCCCAAAACACAATTCTAACACAATTCTTACACAATTTTAACACACAACTCTCTACACTCTCTACACAATTCCCTACACACAACTCTCTTCCCTCTCTCATCAACACTCTCCTACACTTCTACCCCCCGCTCTCAAACACATCTCCCTCTACAAACTTCTCCCCATCCCTCTCATCCTTCCTTCTTATCCTTCTCCTTCTACCATACCCCTCTCCCACCTTCTCTTAGATATTATTATCATGTACTAGTATTTGTAATAGTAGAAGTTTGTAATCATTAGAAGTTGTAGTAATTAAGTAAGAAGTTGTAATCAAGCTTGAAGTTTGTACTAAGTTCCTCAAGTAATTTATGTAAGTTTTCTGTCTCATCTTTTCCTTTATGTTTATTTAGTATTCTTCTTTTATCACTTATGCTTATTCCCTTCAGATATTAAGAATGAAATTTGCAAAAAGATCAATGAAAGCTCTATGCAGAAGCAGGAATACATTCTAAACTTTCTCCAAGATTGTGCTGTACATAAGGTTTTCATTCCAGGGTTATCTTGGACATGGGAAACCCATTATGGTGAAAAACACATAACCTGCCCAAAGACGAATTTCGACTGTCAATTTCCCCCTTTCGCAAGAAAAGACTGCAGATGCCATCTGACTTACGGCATTTGTAGGGTTCGTCTCGACCTCTCTATTTTCAAACTAATCACTATTGGAAATAGAGAAATTGGTGAAATCCTAATAACGCTTCACACGCTGTTAGATTATGGATATCTTCACCAACTTGTTTTTACAAAACCAGATCAAGCAAATGGCTTTGGAAGAAAATTGCAAAAAATCATCAAAGAGAGTTTCAATTTTTGAAAATATGTCCAAGTCATGATTGATACAAAAGCTCCTAAATGGATTAATGGACTCAATTAGCCAGCTCAACACAAAATGTTAATAACAGCAAAAGATGGGTATCCCTCCAAAGGCAGATTATCTTCCATGGCCTTGTCATAATAATTCTCTTTGAGAATAAATAAAGCATTGGCGATCAAGTGTCTTTGCAAGGAATTTCATTTGGGATGATTCTTATTTTGCCAGTCCAATAAAATTAATTGCTAAAGATCCTTACTACAAGATCTATGGTACCAAAAGGATACAGATATCAATGGAAATACCTTTTTGGTCTAATTCATATTTCAGGGACCTAATTCAATTATGCAGGATGGAGTATGAAGAAGAATACAAAAAAGGTATCACAAGAGGTAGCAGCGAAAAATGTTTGAGTATACTTTGGTATCAATAAAAAAAATAAATAATAATAATAATAATAATAATAATAATAATAATAATAATAATAATAATAAAGAGAAAAAGAAAAAGAAAAAGATTTTTACAGGTTTTTCAGGTAGCAAATTCAGAAGATAGTTCAACTAGAAGAATATTACCCGTGCAAGAAATCAGACAATTCAAGTAGAACACAAAAAGAAAAAATTCTCACCACAAATATCCTCCTCCACTCATAAGTGAATGGGACCCACATGTTCCCCACAATATCCACTTCCACTCATAAATGAATGGGTTCCACATGTTCCCCACTCATTACACTTGCCCAAATAGTAAAAACCCATGCCCAAATAGGAACCTTGCCCAAAATTTTTCTATGAAAGGCAACTCACCCCACTCTTCCAAAACACAATTCTAAGACAATTCTTACACAATTTTACACACAATTCTTACTCAATTTTTACACAACACAATTCCTCCAACACTATCTTCACACAATTCCTTACACACAACTCTCTTCCCTCTCTCATCAACACTCAACACTCTCCTACGCTTCTACCTCCTACTACCTCTCAAGCACATCTCCCTCTACAACCTTCTCTCAATCCCTCTCATCCTTCCTTCTTAACCTTCTCCTTCTACCATACCTCTCTCCTACCTTCTCTTAGATATTATTATCATGTACTAGAACTTGTAATAGTAGAAGTTTGTAATCATTAGAAGTTGTAGTGATTAAGTAAGAAGTTGTAATCAAGCTTGAAGTTTGTACTAAGTTCCTAAAGTAATTTATGTAAGTGTTCTTTCCCATCTTTTCCTTTATATTTATTTAGTATTCTTCCTTTATCACTTATGCTTCTTTAGTTCTTCCTTTATTATTTATGTTCTAACTTGTTCTTCCTTTATGTTTATCTAGCTTATTTTCTTTTACTATACCAGTTGTTTATGAAATTAGTCCTTGCCTAGTTCCTGTTACTGGTTTTATTTTCTTAAGTTATTATTGCTTTATTTTTCTTTTACTATACCAGTTGTTCATGAAACTGGTCATTGCCCAATTCGTGTTACTAGTTTTATTTACTTTACTGTTCACCTTCTAGTTATGTGGTCCTTTAATTTACTGTTTATCTTTCCAGTTATCTGGTTCTTTATATTTATGTTATTTATTTTATGTTCTTTTATTTATGTTGTTTCTTTAGCTTTCTCTTATTGCTTTAATTAGTTTATTTTCAGTTAATTTTCTCTTCTTGCCTTTAGTTATTTTCTATAATCAATTCTCTTTATTATTAATTGTCTTCTCTATTCTCTATCCCTTTCGATCCTCCTCCTTGGTGTATATATATATATATAATGATATTGGTATAATGATCTGCTTGACTTAAAAGAAAACAATTTTTAAGAAATTAAAAAAAATTAGAACTATATATTTTATTTGGGGTCACTTTTTTTTTGGGTTTTAAGAATTTGTATAATACTGCCATTATAACCAAAGTTATTACTGTTATTAATATCTATCTATCTATCTATCTATCTAAATTATGAAAATCTGAAAAATATAATTGAAATATTTAAATTTTTATATCGCCATAATTAACTAAATTTAAAACTCATAAAAATAAAATACAAATAATTATTAAAAATAAATGATGGAAGGAAAAATATGGATTAAAAAAAAAGAGAAATGCTCAAAAAATTCAAAAAATAAAGAAAAATCACAATACTTAAATATTAAGAGTTTCACTTTCTTAAGAAAGTGCCACATCAGTGTCTACAAAAAAAATTATGTTTCTCTTATATTTATATATATATATAATGATAATGATATAATGATCTGCTTGACTTAAAAGAAAATAATTTTTAAGAAATTGAAAAAAATTAGAACTATATATTTTATTTGGTGTCACTTTTTTTTTGGGTTTTAAGAATTTGTATAATACTGCCATTACAACCAAAGTGATTACCATTATTAATTTAGACAATCTTCTCACTTCTTTTTCTTTTGAAAGGAATAATCATCATTTATTCCCGATGGGAGAAATTATCCAATAAACACCAAAGGATATCATACCAAACAAAATTATGAGCAAAATTAATGAAAGCTTTAGCAAGGAGATGAGCCCCAACTTTCGATTGACGCCTAATCCACTTGACTCTAATATCAAGTCTACGAGCGAGAATAGATTTATAGTCTGAAACAATCAAATCAAATTCAAAAATGTCTAAACTAGAAAAATAAACAACATAAATTAAAACTTGACAATTAGAAAAAATGCAACCAGCTGAAGGAAAATTATCTTGAGCAAAAAGCAAACACTGTCTTAGAGCAAGTGCTTCTGAAACAGTAGGGTTGAAATCACCCTCCTGAAAGCGAGATATTGCACGTTGAAAGTTACCCTCCAAGTCTTCAAAGACCACCCTATGGCCAATAAAATCACAGGATGGGAATACAGCTGCATCAATAAAACAAAGCCAGCAAAAAGATTCAACATTGAGGCCTGAGACGCTAGTACTATGGTGATCAGTAGTTGAGACATTGTTATGGACAACTGAGTGGACTAATGACGAGGCATGCGTTGCAGAATTAAAGTCAGAAAGGTATTACACTGCAGCTTCGTGAATTTGATGCGAAGTGATCCTATTATTGTTCCATAAAACATCATTGCGGGAACACCATAATTTCCATGCACACACAGCCATGGATGTGATCTTATTATTATTGAGAGAGCCACAAACCTGCAGAAAAAAATTTAAAAAAGATTCATTTGGGTTAAAAGTAAAGAACCCCTCACACCCCCATACACTAATAGCCCAAGGACAATGGACTAGTAAATGATAAACCCCCTCCACCATATCACAAAACAAGCATTTAGGATCCACATCAACTCATCTTCTTCTTAGGTTACCCTTTGTAGGAATGACATTACACAAAGCTCTCCACATGAAATCTCGAATTTTAGGAGGAACGTTCAACTTTCAAACTTTGCCCCAAACCACACTATTAAGATTGTCTGATCCCCTACCTAACAAGCTAATCTTAACATGGTAACCAGACTTCACCGTGTAACTACCCCTCTTGTCGAAATGCCAAAGCCAAGAATCTTTTTGGTTACGAAAACTAAGAGGAATAGACAAGATAGCCCGAACATCATTCATAGAGAACAAATGCATCAGTTTCTTAACATCCCAACATCTCTTATCCTTTATAAATAAATCACAGATCCTCATAAAATCATGGATAAACGAACTACAATCTTCAACCATAAAAGAATTATTCTTCAGGATCCAAGGATCCTTAGTCACAAAAATATCCCTCCCATCTCTAACTTGCCACCAAACTCTACATCTCAACACCTCTTGAGAAGAAAAAATACTCTGCCAACTAAAGCTGTAATTATTGCCTAAATCAGCTGAACAAAAATCCCCCCTTAGGAAATATTTAACTTTGAAAATTCTATAAACTAGAGTTTTGGTCTCAATTAATAACCTCTACCTCTGCTTCCCGAGCATAGCAATGTTGAAACAACTAAGCTCCCTAAATCCCATTCTTCCCTCCTTTTTATCCCGACTCATTTTATCCTACGAAAGCCATTTGATACCCTTACCCCCCTCCCTTTTATCATTCCACCAAAATATTTTCATCATAAGCTACAACTACCGACAAATAGCAATAGGGACAAGAAAAACACTCATACAGTATGACGGGATAGCTTGAGCCATAAACTTAATAAGGACCTCTCGTCCAGCCTTAGACAAGTATTGCCCCAACCATTCAACTTACTCCAAAGTCTATCCTTTAAAAGCCCAAAAATTTACCGTTTATTTCGCCCAATAAGTGATGGGAGCCCCAAATACCTTCCTCCTCCTAATGAATTATAAACACCCAAAATATTAAAAATATTCCTTTTCACATTATCCTCCACACTAGGAGAAAAAAGTACACCAGACTTTTGGAAATTCACCGATTGTCCAGAAGTTGTCTCATACTCATTAAGAATACCCTTCACCTTACTAGCTTCCCCCATTGTTGCCTGAAAAAAGAAAAGGGAATCGTCTGCAAACAGTAAATGGGAAATTCTTGGACAACCCCTAGCTATTAAACAACCATGCACTAATCCCCTTCTCTTCGCATCCTAGAAAAGTAAAGACAAACCCTCAGCAACAATAAGAAAAAGATAAGGGGAAATAGGATCACCCTGTCTCAAAACCCTACCCGAACTAATAGGTCCCACCAAAGCACCATTGACATTAACCTTATAGCGGAATCCATAAAACACATACCCATCCACTTAACCCATTGCTCAAAAAAACTCAAACATCTTAACATATCCAATAAATAATCTCAATTCACCTTATCATATGCTTTACTAATATCAGTCTTAAGAGCACAAAAACCTGAATCACCTCTAGAGCTTCTCTTTAATTTATGAATGATTTCAAATGCTACAAGAACATTATCTGTGATTAACCGACCAGGGACAAAAGCAGATTGGGTATTAGAAATCACCTTAGGTAAGATCTTCTCGAGCCTATTAGCTAGAGCCTTAGACAATATTTTATAAACAACGTTACATAGAGCAATAGGTCTGTAGTCTCTAATAGTTTTAGGATTATATCTTTTTTCAGGATCAAGACAATATTAGTATCAGTCAAGGAAGAGGGAAAGGTACCTTGATGCAGACAATTTCAACAACAATTAGATATATCATTATCGAGGATATGCCAAAATTTTTAGAAAAAGGCTGGGTTAAGCCCATATGGCCCAAGAACCTTATTCATATGCATTTAGAAAAGAGCCTCCTTAAACTCCTCATTGGAAAAAGAAGCCATTAGAAATTGATTTTCTCCATTAGTTACTTTGCACGGTACCAACTGAATCAACCTGTCTCTATACGAAGTGCTACTAGTAAATACTTCACTAAAATAGACACTAACCAGCTCGTTCAGTGCCAAAGGGTCCAAAACCCATAAACCATTATCATTCCGCAGTTGTGTAATTTTGTTACGTCTCCGTCAACCCTTAATCTGGTTATGAAAAAATTTTGTATTCTTATCCCTATTTTTAAACCAGAAGATTTTTGCTTATCGGTGAATTCTCACTTCCTCCGCTGCCAGTATATTGCACCACTCTTTCTTGAGCAACACCGAATGAGAGCCGTCCAAAGCCACTTCCCCCGATTCCAAAATCTTTTTAATAAATCGCTTTCATCTCCAATGCTCTTTATTCCTGCGTAAGCCCCAACTTCTGATATCTTCAAGTAAAGCATCTCGCTTGATATAAAATCCACATTACCACTCTTTTCCCAACCATTGCGCACAATCAGCTCTAAGTCCCCATTTGTCAACCAATAATTATCAAAGCGAAAGTGATGTGTCTGCTGAGTAACAGACCTCGACTCTATGTCAATTCATAATGGAGCATGATCTGAAACAGGTGCCACTAGCATTGTACAAACAGCATCAGGGAAGGAAGCCAACCATTCATCGTTGGCCATAGATCTATCAAGTTTTCTTTAATGCAAAAGGGCGTATATGCTCTATAAACCCATGTGAAAATCGATCCTTCTGAAGGAAGGTCACACAAACCAACATCATAGAGGGCTTCTTTAAACCCATTAATAAGGAAAAAAGAACGTTGAGCACCACCCTCCTTTTCCATATTAGAGGCAATGTCATTAAAATCACCCATATAAAGCCAAGGAAGCTGACTCCAAATTGCTAAAGCCCAAATTAAATTCCAAGATACCCTTCTATGAGAACTCTCTAGAAAACCATAGTACCCAATAAGTCACCAGCTGATATCTCGATACTTCATAGTACCCTCAATAAAATTATTAGAATAACCAAAAATAGAAAACTTAACCTCATTCATCCACATTAAAGATAAACCCCCACCAATGCCCATATTATCAATCGAATAGCAAGAGTCAAAATGAAGAACTTGAACCTTAGTCTCTATGAGAAACAGAACATCCAGCTTGTAACTAGAAACTAAGTCCCGAAGGACCTGAATTGTCCGAGGGTTGCCAGCCCCCCGGCAATTCCAACTAACGAGCTTCATGACCCTTGGCCGTCCCGGTTATCGGGAATAGCCATTTCCTGTAGAACCGATAATGAGTGCATCAGAGGTGAGTTAATAGTCGAATCCTTCACTTTGGAAACTATATTAACTGATGTAGTTTTATTTAATCTGGGCCTCTTTTTCAAGTCATCAGGTCTGTTAAGGCCTTCATCCTCTCTAATCCTAGTACCACTATCTTGGCACAAAATAACTTGATCTGTATCCATACACCCTAAATTTGTCCCAACATCTTCAATGTTCAAATTTGATCTAAAAAAGGAAGCGCGAAAACTTTGCACAGGTAATACAATCCTTTCTGCTCCTACAAATCCCCCAAGTGGTGCTAAAATTGCTCCCTAGTCAACTTTCCTTTCTTTATATAGCCAAACACTAACAGGTTACGCATTCTACCGACCGGGAACTCTAATTTGATCATCCCACTCCCGTACCAACTCTTCCTTCCTCTTCTGTAAATGGAGCTCAAAAGGAATCGGTATGGCCTAGTCTCCCATAAAAATAACAAAACACAGGCAGCCTTTCATATCGAAAGTAGCAATAAAACATATTTCCCACAGAATCCATAATCTTTTTCCTCCTACGCAATGGTTGTTGGATGTCCAACTTGTCCCTGATGCGCATATAGCTATTGGGCCTTAAAATTAGGTTTTTTGCATCATACTTCATGAATGTGCCAATGAAGTTTCCTAAAGCTTGAGCAATGAATTGAGTCATAAAACCCATAGGTAAGTTGTGAATTTGAAACCAAAAGTCTATATAAAGCAAAGGAATTGTTAATGGATCTTCATTCTGTTTAATACGGCAAAAAACTAGCAAGTGTCGATTGAAAGTCCATGGCACACCATTAACCACTCTCTCCATATCCACAGTATTGAAGAAACGAAACAGAATTTGTTTAGCTCCAATGTCTAAAATATCACCTCCATCCAAAGGATGCTAGAGATCGGCAAAGAAAAATCTCATAGATTGAAAGTTTATAGAACTATAGGTGAGGAACATACCTACCAAACAAAAATCATAAGTCGAAATCTAAGCATACGAGACAGTGGCGACCTATAATCCATCGTCCTCAACCATAGTAATGGACAGTTGTTCAAACTCTTGCTCCATAGGTAATGGCCACTGAAGCCCACTCAACGAAAAGTAAAAGGAAAAGGACAGATGCTACAGAGAGCATACAAACACCAAAGAAACCCTATCTATTATTTCTCAATACAATCTTCTCATTTCTTTTCTTTTACCTACCAAAAAAATAATTTATTATTATTTTTCATTATAGTTGTATATAAATATTGATTTAGGATTGATGGTAGAGGGTTAGAGATTTAGTGATGGTAGAGGTGAAAAGGAACCAAGCCGAGTTCCAACTTGTCTAGCTTGAAGCTTGACTTGATAGGATTTAGCTTAGCTCGAGCTCTGCTTGAAAATTAACGAGGATAGCTTGAGCTTGACTCGAAAAAAATCTAGAATGGAACGATTTCAAATATTGATTCAGAATTTCAAGATTTGTTATCTATTGCTTGTCGAACCCATCACAATATTCTTTAGAAATCTTTCTCATGGTTCAAAAACATTGAAACCCAAAGAGGATATTAAATGAATGGAATTGAGATAAGGAATAAAAAGAAATGAATCGCTTAGATCATATAAGGAACAAAACTTTCTTTACTTGGATGGGAGAATAGCAAGTCAACATAGATCCAAGATAGCTCGAGCTCAACTTGAGGCTCGAATTCAACTCAAAACATTCTGAGCTCAGACTTAGCTCGAGGTTCGAGGCTCGAATAAGCCTAATATATATACTCAATAAAACTCAACAACCTTTCAAGCTGAACATCATTAGACTTGTTGAGCAAAACTTTTTTTAACTTTATCTGAGTTGAATTCAAATAACTCATGAGCCGGCTCAGCTCATTTACACCCTTAAGTGATGGCTTGATATTCTTTTTCAACATATTCTAGGATTTTAAGAATTTGCATTCATAAATTAGAGACCGAAGGATTTTGTGTTGGGATTGGGTTGAGCATTATTTTAAGTTCACTTTATTATTTAAAAATAGAATTAAGTACGAAGTAGCATTATAAGTAGCTTGTATAGTAAAATATAAAATAAATTAACCAATTATATTTATTTTAACTTAAGCAAAAACTTATGTTTTAGTCTTATATAGATAAAAAAATTAAAAAAATATATAAAAAAATTGAGAATACAACAAACATAGTTAATGTGCACATACGTCATAAAAAAATTAGTAAATAAAATAAAACAATTAATATACCATTAAATTTCAAATATCATTTTGAATGAATAGAAAAAGGCTTAATGACAAAAAAAGTCTGAACTTTGATCTTTTTATCAATTTTAGCTAATTTTTTAATTTTATCAATTAATACCACATATTTAGTTTTTTATATCAATTATAGCATCTGTTTGTCTTTCATTAATTTCATGCTAATGTAACAGTTATCTCTTACAAGTGGATCTACAACATCTAATGTTAGTGCCAAGTCATATATCCATGTGTATTAAAAAATAAGACCTGAACTTTAAGGTTTTTATTAAATTTGGCTAATTTTTTTAATTTTATCAATTAATACCGTATATTTAATTTTTTTGTATCAATTATAATCTTTGTTTGTCTTCCACCAATTTAATGCTAATGTGACAATTATCTCTCACAAGTGGACCCTATAACATCTAATGCTAGCGTCAAGTCATATATCCATGTGTATTAAAAAAATAAGACCCGAACTTTAAGATTTTTGTCAAACTTGTCCAATTTTTTTTTAATTTTATTAATCAATATCGTATACTAATTAATCTCTATCAAATGATTTGGACATTGATATTTATTCAATTAAATAATTTATTAATTAACTATATGAATTAAGTGTACAACGAGATTACTCAATTAGAATTCAATTTTATTGAAGTCTTTTAAAAATATTATTTAAAATATACTAATTGATAAATTTTTAAATAGTTTAAGAATAACATTTTTAAAAAAGATTCTACCGTAAAACTGAATTCTAATTGATTAATCTCATTATAAACTTAATATGCATCATCAATTAATAAATTATTTAATTGAATAAATATCAATATAACCAAATAATTCAATAGAGATTAATTAATATGTGGTATTGATTAATAAAATTATAAGAATTGACCAAATTTGATGAAAAATTTTAAAGTCAGGCTATTTTTTTAATATACGTAGATATATGACTTAGTACTGACATTCTATATTGTAGGCCCACTTATGAAAAGATAAGTTCCACATTAGTATAAAATTGACGGAAGACAAATGGAAGCTATAGTTGATATAGAAAACTAAATACGTAGTGTTAATTGATAAAATTAAAAGGATTGATTAAAATTAATAAAAAGGTTTAAAATTTAGACTTTTTTATCATTGAACTATAAAAAAATATAATTTCACTTCTCAAATCATATTCGACATCACTAAATTTAAGCGATCCTACTTTAATACAGTGAAAGAGGGAGAAAAAAAGGGTACTGGAATTACATACTATTTGGAACAAATGAGTTTACAAATAAATTATGATTGTAGAACTCATTTCTAAATAAATTTCAAGTGAAATTCATTTGTAAATGAATTGGTCATGTTTGGTATGCTGCAATTTAAAATAAGAAATTCAATTGAATTGCATAAAATTATATTTAGAACAATGCTTAAATGATAATTTATTTTTCTTTATTTTCTAAAATAATATTGACATAATAATTTAACAAAAATACTAATATAAATAAATCACTCATATTCCGCAATAATTAATTAATTAATTTTAAAATTTTAAATTTTAAGTATTTGCAAATGTTTAAATTTTATTTTTATTAATAGATTAAAATATATTCACAATTAAAAATTCATTTGTATTCAATATATAATCATAGTCATATACAATAGCAACTTCATACTTTTTTAGAAAAATACCAAAAAAATAAATGGAGACAGTTTAGTCAATAATATAAATATTAGTGGATTAATATGTGAAATTCATTTGCAAATTTCAACAATTTTAATAGGATTTGAACTAAGTTAACTCAATTTCATGAAATTCAATTTATAGAATTTAGAGCCTGTTTGAAATAAATGAATTCCATAAAATTTTGTGAAATTCATTTAGAAATTCATATTTTTATATTTGAAATTAAAAAATAGATTTAATTCTATGAATTCAATTCCACGGAATTGAATATAACTATATCAAATTCTATAAAAATTGGTGTAATTTTCAAATGAATTCTACAAAATTAAACACTCTAATTTTTTTGTGACAAAACTACCATCTTCTTTTATAAATTCAATTTTTTAATTTTTTTTACTTATTTAACTTATTTATTTTATCAAACTTAATCATAATAATAAATCATTAAATTTTATTTAACAAAACTATCTCTCTATAGATTGAAATATTTGCTTTCTTTTTTCTTTTTTTTTTTTTACTTCATAGTTATTAGTGCAAAACTACAGTTTTTGTCCTATGCACTAATATTTTTAAGTATAATTAACAATAATAATAATTTTTTCAAATATTTTTATAGTTTTTAAATTAATTAGTTAAATGAAGAATACATTTTACATCTTTTTTTTCTTGAATGGAGACATTTTATACAAATTAAAGATAACTATTGTGAAGAATGTTATAATTATTTTATATATTATACATTATATTTAATTAATTAATTAATTAGCTAGGGTGCAATGTGAGTATATTATTTATATGAAATTAATTATTTATATTTTAATAAAAAAATAAAAATTTATGATATTGTATGTAATAAATATAAATTGGTGTTTATTATTTATTTTTATTAGATTATTATGTTAAGGGTATTTTAGAAAATAAATATAAATAAATTTTCATTTAAGAATTTATTTCAAATATAATTTTGTGGAATTCAATTGAATTTCGTATTTTAAATTTTAACATATCAAACATGACAAATTTATTTGCAAATGAATTATACTTGAAATTCATTTGCAAAAGAATTCTAAAACTATTATTTATTTGTTCCAAACAGGCCGTTAGAGTTTATTTGAAACAAATGAATTACACAAGATTCTACATTTGAAAATCCAAAATTTTGTGTTTAAAATAAAAAAATATAGATTTAAATTTTATGAATTGAATTTTATGGAATTGGGTTAATTTAGTTCAAATTCTATTAAAATTGTTAAAATTTATAAGTGAATTTCATATGTTAACCCATTAACATTTATATTGACTAAATTAACCCCTCACCTCAAATGTTATTAACTAAATTGCTCAATTTATTTTTCTAGTATTTTTTTAAAGAATATGAAGTTACTATTATATGTGACTATGATTATATATTAAATTTAAATGAATTTTTAATCTATATAATTTTATTGACTAAATTACCTCTATTTATTTTTACTAGTATTTTTTTAAAAAGTATGAAATTATTATTGTACATGATTATGATCATCCAATCTAAATAAATTTTTAATTTTGAATATCTTTTAATCTATATATAAAATAAAATTTAAAGATATGTAAGGACTTAAAATTTGAGATTTTAAAATTTAATTAATTAATTATAATGAAATATAAATGATTTATTTATATTAATATTTTGTTAAATTATTATGTCAAAGTTATTTTAAAAAATAAACACAAATAAATTTTTATTTAAGAATCGTTTCAAATATAATTTTGTAAAATTTAATTAAATTTTTTATTATATATTGTAACGTTTCAAACATAATAAATTCATTTTGCAAATAAATTTCACTTGAAATTTATTTATAAATGAATTCTATAATTATAATTTATTTCTTTTAAATAATACTTTAAATTTATATTTTTTTTCTCATTGTAAATATAAAATTTTAAATTTTTAAATAAATTTTATATAAAATTTTATGGAATTATTTTGTTTCCTGAAGTTCTTGGCGAAATACGACGTCACACATATGCAAATATATCAAATATATCCTTACTCAGCCATTGACAGCTGTGAATCTGATGCTTCTGCTAGTTCAGGAGTTATTCATGCATATAATGGAGTGGCCTCTCAGCCATTGATTCTAACATCTCCGAGAAGGTCAGAATCTGTGGTAGTTTCGATTTCCCTTTTATAGTTAGTACGTCTTGAGTGATTGATTGATTGTGCCTTTCCACAGTCTATTCTTTCAAAATAACTCCTTCAAAACGATTTTCGAATGTTATCACTGAATATATCATCTTCTCTCTGAAGCTTAATTGGGCACTTTATTCGCTTTATTCTTATTCTATACGATCTTCTAGTAAATATGTTTTGGTTAATTTTGGAAATTATATCATCTGGGAATTGGTTTTCTCTGTGCTTAGTTTCTTTGATTGTTTGTACTGTTGCTAGAAAGATAAGATAATGATGGATGGAAATTCAGCTGTTCCTAATCAAGATATAGAAGCCACTGCCATGAAATCCACGGGTCAGATCACAAATGTTTATGTCTGGGACATGGATGAGACCCTTATACTTCTCAAGTCTTTGTTAAATGGAACATATGCTGAATCTTTCAATGGTTTAAAGGATGTGCCTAAGGGTGTAGAAATTGGGAAGATGTGGGAGTCACGCATTCTTCAACTCTGTGATGAATTATTCTTTTATGAGCAAGTAAGTCTGTCTCACTTTCTGGGTTTGCAAAATCGTTGAATTATATTTAGTATAAGATCTGGGTGGATTTTTATTTTATGTTCTTTTACTGTCTGCTGGATGAATTATTAACTACGTTGAATTTTGGAAATGCAGATTGAAAACTACAACATGCCTTTTCTTGATGCCTTGAGCCGATATGATGATGGCCGGGATTTGTCTGATTATGATTTCAACAAAGATGGATTTAGTCCTCCTTATGATGATGCTAACAAAAGAAAGCTAGCATACAGGCACAGAGTCATAGCCAATAAGTATAAACAGGTATTGTTGACAGATAATTAGGAAGTCCTGCCACTGAACACCTCTATCTATCATGTTGTTCATAATGATCAAACAATCTAAATGAGGAACCCACAGAAATGGGATTGTCTTCATTGTAATCATTTCCATGTTCACTACGTTAAGAAATCACTAGGAAGAACCAGCCTCTTAAAATGGAGGTTTTACCACGTGAATAGTCAGTTGCTTTTGCTTAGTTTCTTAGCCATTTGTTTTAGCAAAACACTAATCCACAGTTTGGTCATTATCTGTTTTTGTCTTTTTGGTGGAACTTATATACTGACTTTGTTGCAGTTATTTATAGGTAATTAATAAAATCAAATTGGTTTGAAGAGAAAACCAAATTTATATATAGAAATAAAAAATTGAATTAGCAATTTTATTTGTCCTACTGCTTATATGATCTAAAGGATGAACCGGCATTCTAGTTATACAATACTTGTAATCTTCTATTGCCAGCCAAACCTGTTAACAATTCTTTTCTTCAAATCTTATATGTAGACCTCACATTTCTCATGAGCGATTGTTAAAGGTAAATTAGATTCCATGAACCAAGCACTTCTTAGGTTAAGCAGGATAATTTAGGATTAATCTACTGACTAATGTGTTAAAATGGTTGACATTTGACCAGAGCATAATCAGATGATAAACTTATTTCTGTTGGTCCACCACTTGAGTCCATGGGTTGTATCATACAGTTTCATGGTTACTTGAAAGCATGGAGAAAATTTTTAGCAACAATTTTTGGTCTACAGCTATAGACTACCATCTTGATACTTGGTGATAACTTTGGTGCTTACAGTTCAAATGAGAGACTATAACTTTTGCCTGAAGAAATTATCTGTTCTTTAGTGCGAGATTTATCAATCTTTTATTCAGGTTACTCATTCATTTCTCTTTTTGATTTTACTTTGGAGTTTGTATTCATATGTTTTTTTTTGGTCAATTGGGAAGCCTCTTCCTCTTTAATTTCCACCCTTCTCAAGTGACTAGATCATTATCCATAAGGAAGTTGTTTGCTTAGGTATTTGGACTCGGAACATTGAACCATTGAGGTAATAATGACTAGGTTCAAACTTTTGGCTTCTTTATATCTCAAGTTTTTTTGCTCTTTCTATCAGTTTTGGTAGCTTCACTCGTATAAACTTTTTAAATATAAGGCTGATCTGCTTATTTTAGCATTTCTATTTATACAAAGTTCTATAAAGGAACCGACTTGTCAAAGACTTTATCAATTCCATTGAGAAAGCGCCTAGATTTAGGGGAATGTATCTTTTTTAATTTGCACATAATAAATGTCAGAATTGTTTACTTTGAAAACCACCATTCTTCCTTTGTGACTCTGTTAATCCTTTTATTCTCTTGGCCTTATCGAGTGTAGTTTATAAATTTGACAGTGTCCTTGAGTCATTTGATTATTTCACCCAACTTTTCCTCATCCACCTGCCAGCCCCCAAAGAGTGGTAAGAAAAGTAAAGGAAAAGGTGAAAGAATTATCTATTTTATAGAATTATCTATTTTATATTGTAAATGTCTGGTAGGCTTTCCTTGTATCATTAATGAAATGACTGAATGAATGTTTATGCACTTTCAACCCTTAACATTGCACTATGTGACTCTTTTTTTTTGCTGCATCATGCATTTGTTTAACAAGCTCCAGTAACAACAGAGTAGGTCATGTGGTGCTCGAAATTGCTGCTTTATTTTCATTGATTTTTGCAACTTCTTTTCTCCTCTGTTGCTGTAGAGCTTGCATTTTTTTTTTCTGTTTGCTTTTGAGAAAACCTTTTTACAGTGGGCAAGCTATTTTATGTTTTTAGAAATTGAAAAACATTATATGGTGATAAAGGTTGACTGCTCTTAAATTTCAGGGTTTGCCTGATGTTCTTGATCAGGAGATGATGAAAATCTGGGATGAGTTGTATGACCTGACAAATGAATACACAGATAAATGGCTCTCCTCAGGTAGGTTGAATCATCTTATAATTCAGCTGTGCACCAATTTACTTATTTTCTTTTAGAGTTTCAATTGACCGAAAGGGGTGGGCATGAGCTGCCAATTAATGCCTTCTGGGATGTTATGGCTTTTAAGTTGAATAAAGTAAAAGAAAATCAAAACATGTGACGCTAGGGAAGAGAATTGTGGCAAATCAAAATTGTATGCCTTAATTTAACCCTAATGTAATGTGATGTAGGATCTAGTAACCTTGTCGCTACTCCTATCTATGCACTGATATTAGTATTGCATAATTTTGGTTGATGTCTTACATATGCTACCTATACAGCTAAGGTTGTTGTTTTATGAATATTGTGAAACCATCACTTATCTTAAAAGTTTAAGTTGGTAGAAAAATGTCATTTTAATTGTATGTTCTATTTCTGGCCTCTTCTTCTGCATAAGCTGTATGTGCCGTGTATGTGCAACTTCTCAATTTGAGAACCTGGCCTTTCTTTTTCGTTTACCTCCTTTTTTGTAAATTATTTTGAGTAAGCCAATGCATTGCTCTAATGTTTTTGTTTATGATTCGAGGTTTTTCAAGTTTTAATCCAGTTTCATTATCTGAGATCATGTATCTATCTACTGACTCTAAATGGCTTCTGATAAATTATATTGCATGCTCCTTTTTATATTCTCCCTAAAATAACTCACAATGATAAGAAAACCTAATGATCTTGATATTATCACTATCCATGGAAATTCCATAATTGTACTATTCTATATTTCTCTCAAATGTCATCCAATAAATACTCTTAATTCTTGACCATCTCCATTTTAAGAAACTATAAAGCGTTCTTGTTTTTCATTGTAAGGAGATAAAAAGGGGTTCCTGATTTAAGCAGAATAAAAGAAAATAAAGGTAAGTTAACTCTCCATAGGGGAATAATGGAGAAGAAAACAAAAAATAACCATACATAAGGCAATGGGATGTGAAAGTAAAGATGCAATGGACTTTCACCTTGTAAACCAGTATGGAAAAATATTGTTGTGTAGATTTCATCAAATAGGGTCACATATATATACATATACAAGGTATTATAAATCTATTAGGAATTTAACTTCTAGTAGAACTTTATTTACAACTAATCCTTAACACTCCCCCTCAAGTTGGAACATAGATGTTAATCATGTCCAACTTGTTACAAAGATGGTCAACCCGAGATCCATTTAGAGCTTTTGTAAAGATATCTCTTAATTGTTCACTTGTTTTAATGTGCCCTGTAGAGATAACACCCTGTTGTATCTTTTCACGAATGAAATGACAATCAATCTTAATATGTTTTGTTCGTTCATGGAATACCGGATTTGATGCAATGTGAAGAGCAGCTTGATTATCACACTATAATTTTGCAGGCAAGGACGAGTTGAAGCCAATTTCCTTTAACTGACGAATCCAAATTAATTCACAAGTAGATTGAGCCATAGCTCGATATTCTAATTCAACACTCGATCATGAAACTACATTTTGTTTCTTGCTTCTCCACGATATCAAGTTTCAATCCACAAAGACACAATATCCTGAGGTTGACCTTCTATCAATCTTCGAACCTGCCCAATCCGCATATGAAAAACATTCAATGTCCAAATGTCCATGATTAATATAAAGTAGGACACGACCTAGATTACCTTTTAGATAACACAAAATTTGTCTTAAAGATTTCCAATGGATAACAATAGGAGAAGACATAAATTGGCTTAGGACGCTCATAGAGAAAGCGATATCTAGACGTGTTAGCGTAAGGTAATTCAATTTACTCACCAATCTTCTAGACATCTCAGGATCATCAAATAGCTCACCATTAGTTGAAAGTTGCAAATTAGGAGTCATTGGAGCACTGCATGGCTTGACACCTAGCTTTCCAGTTTCCTTTAGTAAGTCAAGAACATATTTCGTTTGAGATAGGAAGATGCCTCTCTTACACTTAGATACTTCTACCCAAAAAATACTTCAATAATTCTAAGTCTTTTGTCTGAAACCGAGTCTGGAGAAACGACTTGAGTGCTGTAATGCCAGCTGAATCACTCCCTGTAATAACAATGTCATCAACATAAACTACAAGTAGAATTAAACCAGTCTTAGCACTTTTGAAAAAACAGAATGATCAGAAGTACTCTTCTGCATGCCAAATTGGTGCATCACATTGCAAAATTTACCAAACCAAGCTCGATGACTCTGTTTTAAGCCATAAAGAGATTTGCAAAGTTTATACACTTTACCTGACTCCCCTTGAGCAACAAAGCCTGGCGGTTGCTCCATGTAAATATCCTCTTGAAGATCCCCATGAAGAAAAGCATTCTTAACATCCAGTTGATGTAAAGGCCAAGCAAAAGTAGCTGCTAAGGAAATAAACTAACAAATAGAAGATATCTTGGCGATAGGAGAAAAAGTGTCAAAGTAATCAAGGCCATAAATTTGAGAATAGCTCTTAGCAACTATACGAGCTTTGAGATGAGCAACGGACTCATCAAGATTCATTTTAATGGTAAAAATCCACTTACACCCAATAGCTTTTTGACCTGCCGGGAAAGACACAAGATCCTAGGTACCATTAGTATCTAAGGTAGCTATTTCCTCTTTCATTGCTGCACACCAACTAAGATGGGATAAAGCTTGAACAACAGTTTTAGGAGTAAAAACAGTGTCTAGGTTACTAACAAAACAACGAGATGAAGCAGAAAGATGATCATAATGGACAAAAGAAGAAATAGGATAGGTATACTGGCGTTTACCTTTTCGAAGAGCAATGGGAAGGTCAAGGTCTGACTGAGGAGTGGATGACACAGACTCAGGTTGAGTAGAGATAATCGGATCTTCTATTGAAGCGACTGGTGGGGGAAGTGAATCAAGAGTTCCTAGTCTTCTGGAATAAACCTGTTCAAAATGAGGATGAGTAGATGCAGGTGCAGGAGCAGGAATAGGAGCAATAGATGTTGTAGCAGGGTGCAAGATCAGGAATAGGAGTAGGAGAGCTAAGAAGGTGCTGGATAGTGTAGACTAAAAGCTCATCATCCTTTCCTTCACTCTTATATATAGAAGAAGAAGAAAAAAAAGGAGTATTCTCAAAGAATGTGACATCTACAGAAACAAGATAACGGTCAAGATCGGGAGAGAAACAACGATACCCCTTTTGATGTCGAGAATACCAAAGGAAAACGCAACGAAGGGACTTAGGATCTAATTTAGATACCTGTGGACGAATATCACGAACAAAACAAGGACAACAAAAAATATGAGGTTCAATGGAGAATAGAAGCTTAGAAAGAAATAATACATTATAAGGAATTTCACCATTAAGCACAAGGAAGGCATGCGATTGATAAAAAAACATGCCGTAAAAACAGCATCAGCCCAAAAATGCTTAGGGACCTTCATTTGGAATAGAAGTGCCCTAGCAACCTCAAGAAGATGTCTATTTTTTCTTTATGTAACCCCATTTTGAGGAGTATCAACACAATATTTGATGGAGAATACCGTTCTGTGACATATAAGATTGGAAGGAACTAGATAGATATTCTTTAGCATTATCACTTTGCAGTATGCGAACAGAGTTATTAAATTTAACTTTAATCTCAGCACAGAAGGAACAAAAAATGGAGAATATCTCAGAATGAGTTTTCATTAAAAATATCCAAGTAACACGAGAATAATCATCCATGAAAGTAACAAAATACCTAAATTCAGTTTTAGAAACAATAGGACATGGATCCCAAATATCTGAATGAACTAACTCAAAAGGGGGTGAAACCCGTTTATTGACTCGAGGAACTAAAGGTAAATGATGATGTTTGACAAATTGACAAGATTCACATTCTAAAACTGATAGAGATTGGAATGGCAATGAATGATTCACATTGACAAGATTCATATTCTCTAAAGTTGACGATAAAGGATGACCCAAATAGCAATGAATCTCAAGAGGAGATAGAGCACCTACACATGCAAGAGATAAGGAAACTTGTTAATCTAGAAGATAAAGGCCACTAGACTCACGTCTTCTACCAATAATCCGCTTCGTCAAAAGATCCTGACACGCACAATAAGTAGGATAAAAATTAACACAACAGTTCAATATACGAGTAATTTTGGTAACAGACAATAGATTAAACGAAAAATGGGGCAAACAAAAAATGGAAGAGATAGGATGTGATTTCCAATATACTTGACAGAAGATGTGGACCAATCAGCCAAAGTAACATGATGATTAAATTGTTCAGGTTTTTTTTAATGAAGATAGGAGACTAGGGTTACTTGTTATGTGATCTGTGCAACCAGAATCAATAGCCCACTCTAATGAGGTATACATAAGACACGTATTAGGAGTACCTGAATTGGCAATAACAACAATCGAGGAATTAGCAGACTTAGAGGAACGGTATCTAGAGAGCTCAGCATACTCCGCAGCAAAATTGTTACAGTGTTGGCAAAAGAAGCAATTGCAGAATCTTGAGTGGCCATATTTGCCATTGGTGGCTTATTTATTAGTTTCTTGCAATATCATTTAGTGTGACTAGGTTCATGGTAATAATAGAAAATAATAATGCTTGTCTCTCGATTGGTTGCTCCATTATTACGATTATTTCATCCTCTTTCTCTGGCTCCTGGTTGCCTAGCTACCTGATTATGACTCATAAGGGCACTGCTTTCAGAAGAGGAAGGTGTATGAGATCCTTCTCCTTCTGTATGCAATAATCTTGTGAAAGTCTCCTAAAGGGAGGTAATGTCATTGCCTGAAAGAACCTAAGATTTGGTAGTGTCAAAAACTGGTGCAGGACCTGCAAGAAAACTCATCACAGCCATTTGTTCTTGTTGAGTTTGTTGAACCTTAACGTCGGTGCTAAAAGGCAATAAAACATTAAGTTTCTCATAAATATTCTTAAACTCCATGAAATAAGCTGTATGGGGCTCATCTTGCTGGTCAGCCCGATAAAATCCTTTATAAATTTCATACATACGAGACAAATTGCCTTTTTCTAAGTACAAAAATTCAAGATACTCCATCAGCCCTTTAACAAACTCACAGTGATTAATTAAACTAATTACTTCATTGTCAATAGAATTTCTAATCTGTAAAAATAATTTAGCATCTTTCCTTAATCAATTTTGCCTAGTGTTACCAGTTGGCATCAGTTAGATGATCATCCTTTTCAACATTCCACAAATAAATTCTAATTGTCTAATTCCAATCTAAATAATTAGTCTCTTTCAGTTTATGTTCTATGATTTTATTCATTGTTGGAATTAATTCAATAATAATAGCTTTTGTATCTTGTGGTTCAGTATCCATTATTAATAAAAACTAAACACTCGAACAGCAACTTAGAAACAGAGGCACAAACCCAACAAAACCGTAGCAACACCAGAAAAAAAAGGAACCGAGGAAACCGCAAACAGCAGTAGCAAAAACAAAGAAAGCGCCTACTAGAATGTTGCTGGATCAGAGAACTACCCACCGGAAAAGATTCTTGACGTTGAGTCGACCTTGAAGGACGAAAGCTGGTCGCCGAAAACTGTTGGACGCGCCTCCACTCGCCTACGTGTGGGCCAACGTCAGATTCTTTGACGGCGCGTGAGGCTCACTCGCCGGTCACCAGGTCACCGGACTTTGGGGAGTTGCCAATCAGAGGTTGCTCTTCCTCCCTTGGACGGCGGTGAGATAAAAAACGAGGTCTAATTTGATGACCTAAACTGACAGTAGCAAGGAACGCAAGACAGCTTCTCACCGGGAAGCTTTACAGCAGAAAAGCAGAAAACCAACGAGCCAAAGGCTCTGATGCCATGTAAACCAGTATGGAAAAATATTGTTGTGTAGATTTCATCAAATAGGGTCGCATGTATATACATAAACAAGATATTATAAACCTATTAGAAATCTAACTCTTAGTAGAACTCTATTTGCAACAATCCTTAACACACCTCATGGAATCTACCTCCTATGAATGGTGGTTTAAATAGGGCTTCAAGAAATGAAAGTTTTTTAAAATAAAAGTTTCAGAAGGTCTGCTTCCCATTTGGATGCAAGCCATTTGCCCATGATGGATGTCCTTGGCCAGCCAAATGTCTTGTGGAGGTGACAGAACCAGCCTGGTCCTTGCATCTACCCCCTGTTTCAAGTAAGAAATACATTTGGAGGATATCCACTGCCCAAAGAGACTAGATAAGTTCAACATGAGAACAGAGCTAATGAAGTAAAGCCATATTTGACGTGAAATTCTATCCAGAACTGATGTCTTTTTTCTTTCTTTCTTTCTTTTGAACCTTGCATGCTGCACAAGGAAGTAAAGATGAAAATTCCATAACACTACTGCATTGGATCTAAAAATGTAAAGAAAGTTGAAGAGGGAAAGAAAAATACCTATATGGAGAAAAAGAAGTTTCTATTTTGTCAAAAGTTGGAGATCATTGTAGCACAATACAGTTATTGATATTCTCATTAGTAGAATATCAATAATGGGAATTCATCTTAGCTCCACAGTTTTCGTACTAATAGCAAGTCAGAAGGTGGAAATTAGATATTTAAGAATAGAGGTGACGTACACAACCCAGAAGGTCATGAAATTTTAAAAACAAAAGGAAAAAAAGAGTTTGTCTCATTATGAAGCAAATAATCAGTAGAGGTATCAGTGAACTAATGGATTGGAGCTAACATTTTTATAATTATTTAGATATTTTGTAAGGTCAAGATATCAAAGGGACATAAAGCATATGATTGTGACATCAAAGATGAAAACCCTGAGGCAAACTAAACTTTGAAATATAGAAAGGGCACATATGAAGGAAAAAAGAATATTCTGATAGCTTCACAGGAATCTATTAGAAAAAAAAAAATCTTCAGGCAAGAATATCTGCGATGCAACTTGCAGGAAACATGGGGCAAGAGTGGATAAAAAGTATTTTCGTTGACAATACTGTGCTTAGTTCAAATGTTGATCTGGAGCATGCATTGAGCCCTCTTGTATTTTTAGAGTTGCACTTGTAAGGGAAAATACAGGCCTCCTAGAAAAATGAAACCAGTTAGCTAAACATCTAACTATCTGAGCTTTATTCTGGAGAAACCTCATTTGTGGGTAGCCTTGATATGCATTCTAGATTTGGTGAAGGTGTTTGGGATAGGTGAAGTAATAAGGTCTGAATATATCCTATCCTGCCCACTTAATAAGTTAATTTAATATACCAAAGATTATTTATTTTCTTGTAGTATTCTAAGTTATAGAGTTCACTCCCTTCAAGTCTAATGGTGATGGTCTATCTACAAAGTGCTGGCCTGAATCTGGTGAGATTTAAATTTACCTCTGTTGATTTTTGCTATATTCACTTAAGACCCAATAGCATCTCTAAAATGATGATGATATTTTGTATGTCAAGAAAGCAGATCTGAAGCATTAACATAGTTATTAAAGACGCAAGGTGCAAAGTGCACCGAGGCGCAAAGGGCTCATGGAGCCTAGGCGCAAGGCGCAAGGTGCGAGGCGAAAGCGCGCGCCTTATCGAAGTGAGGCGCAAAAAGAAAAAAAAAAAATGAAAAAACACATTAGAATAAAAAAAAATAATTCATGCATTTAAATTTTTACTTAAAACTAAATAATTTGATAAACAAACAACCTAAATTAAAATATTTTCATTAGTTTTTAATTGCTTTTCATTTAATAATAAAATGTAATCCAAAAATAACTTGTAGCATTAAGTCAAATTTTTTAATTAATTTAATTACATATATCGGAAATTTTTTTCTGCAGATTTTGTAATATATAAAAAATATAAACAAAAAGATATAATACAAATAGAATTTTTATTGCTAATTTATGTTACACGAATACATACATAAATTAAAATATTTTAATTAGTTTCTAATTGCTTTTTATTTAATAATAAAAAGTAAGAAAAAATAATTGGAATATAAAATAAGCCAAATAATTTTTATTAATTTAATTACATATATAACATTTTTTTCTGTAGATTTTGTAATACAATTTCAAAAATTGAACTAATTGATAAATTCTACAAAAAATTGGGCAGTATAATGACATATAAATGGCTTCTTCAAAATCAAGAGAAGAAGAAAAAAGAAGAAAAAAGAAAACAGGGGCTATAAAGAGGAAGAAAAAAAAAAGAAAAAAGGACTGAATAGTTACCTGTGTTGGTGTTTCTGCATTTCTGCCCAATAAGTTCATCTTCTTCTCTTTTTTTATTTTTTTTATAATCCTAGACTAAAAAGTGGCCGCTGGATCTTAACAAAGCAGATCCTACGGCTCAAAATAATTAATCTATTCAAAAAACCCTAAAAAAACTCACCTACTCATTAAATAGCAAGAGGTGCGCCTCTCCCTGCGCCTCACACAAGCTGAAAGGCGCGCGCTTCTGCGCCTCAGGCGGCGCTTCTTCTAAGTCGCCCGCCTTTGCTACCAAGAGGCTCAAGCGTCTGCGCCTAGAGTAGAGCGCGCCTTTAATAACAATGAGCATTAAAGACAAGATCCTTTGAACAGGAACTTCATTGACGAGAAAATCATCATTGGTGATTAACTATATTTGTACAAGGATTTTTTTTTAATTCAAAAACTTTTTCAAGCCTGAGAAACATGAATTTTTTGGAGACTGTTGATCAAATATTTAACATATAGGTGCTGAGAAAAAGAATGTACCAAAACCTCCGTGTAGAATATTTAAATATTGATCAGGTATGAGGTTTGATCATCTTATGTTATGATCGGGCAACTGATCAACAATTTTTTATTTAATAGAGGATTTGGTATTCATGAATCATGAACCCCGAATTTGCCATTTTGTGGTTGTTTTGTTTGGCTCCTTATCACTTCTTGGCAGTGTTGGCCTGAAGAAGAGCAGAATGAAAGAAAAATGTGTGATTTACTGGGCCCCAACTAATTTAGTTCTGTGGGTATTGTTTTTTTATCTACAACTGTACCACTAGGGTCTATCTCAGGGGTTGAATTAGAGTGTGAAATTTGGCATCAACTTTCTCATTATTGATAGGTTATTGCCTCTTCTGAGAGATAAAATGCATATATTTTGAAGATTCCGGCTAGAACTTATTCTTGTTTTGATCTCTAATATGAAGTGTGCTCTGATGTTTTGCTCTCATGGTTGCATTAACTAGTATTACTTACATTATTCCTCTTTGTCACAAATTTAGCACGGGACTTCTTGGAGCAATGTTCAGGCAGGAAGGAAGATCCAGCAAACTGTCTTGCCTCTGATGGGGGGATCGTCAACCATCCTGATACCAAACCTGGGCACATAAATGTGTTGGTGACTTCTGGATCATTGATACCCAGCCTTCTAAAGTGTCTTCTTTTTCGGCTTGACAATTTGATAACACATGGAAATGGTCAGTCATCTCCTTGATCTCATCTATGTTACTGCAGTTATATTTTCTTTTACTTGTCATTATTATGCTTTTCATGTTTTGTTTATAGACTAAACCCCAAAAAAACCCCAAACTTTGCATCTTGTAACAATTGCACCTCAAATCCAACTTAACCCCTTTGCATCTGTGCCTCACAACTACTGTTTTCATCTCCTTCCTTCTGATTGCAATGGTACTCAAAAAGCAAAGTTTATGACCAAACTGAGTTTTGGTTAGTTTGGATTTCAAACTAAACCAACTGATGATCAGACTTGTTTTCCATATTGTTGTGGCAATTTGATGTGGCTAGAACACCGTGTTTAAACTGCATAATGAGAAAGCATTAAATTTTCGTCAAGTGCAAGCAAAATGGTGAAACCAGTGTACCATGGAATGAACATGAAATAGTGGAACTCCTGCCATTAAATGCAATAATGGAGTCGAAGATTCAATTGCAGGACTACACTCACATAATTTGTATATATATATTGAAAAAAAAAAAAAAGAAATTCAGACCTTGTATGCTTAAATTATGTGGGTTGAAATTTTGGGCCTTAACTTATACATCCGGCAAATGTGCTTGACAAGACCGTTGTTTCTCAGTTTACAGTTCATGGGAAGCAGGGAAACTCCAATGTTTTCAGTGGATTAATGATCGATTTAATGGTCCAAATGTTCGGTTTTGTGTGATTGGGGATGGATGGGAAGAATGTGAAGCTGCACAGACCATGCGATGGCCGTTTGTTAAGATTGATCCCCGTCCCAACGGTTGTCACAGGTTTCCAGGCCTCACATTGAGAACGCTAGGCTACTATTTTGCTGTTGTTTATGATAGCTCTGCTGCCGAAAATGACGAGTCACAATCTCATCTATGATACATGTTACCTGTGTTCTTTCCAGGATAAGTTTCTGTACAGTCTCAAAGGTCATCATTATGAAGTCAATATTATTAAAATCATGCACATCAGTTATGTACACATTGTTCAGAAGAAAAAATGAGGGTATTTTTTTTAATGTTTTTCTTTTTTGCCTTGTGTCTAATTTTTATCGTCAGATGCAATGGCTTTTAATGCTTCCATATTTGCAGCTATTTCATACATGTAAATTCATACTTTTCTACAAAATATTTTTCGAATTTTCTGAGGTTAAGTGCTAATAAATGGTAAATATAATCATTTTTAAATAAAATGACTTCCTATTTTTAAAAGAAAATACTTTACGAAAAGTGACAAATTTATTACTGCATTTATTTATAAATACAAGTCGTTTTAGAGTAGTTTTTTTGTGCATAAATATTAGTCTTTTTGAGAATATTAACGAGTAATTAATAAACTTTTTCAAATTGATGAACTTTTTATTACTCATTAGTTTCATAATATTTAGTTAATATGGTTAAACTATAGTTTTTGCTTTGTTCTTTCAAAACATATCCTTAGTGTTAATATCCACTAAATTAAATACTTCATATTAAATTGTTCTTGAAATTAATTAAATATAATAAAATTTTCTTGAAAGACTAAAGGTGACATTTTAATTTTGTTTATATCAAAATTTAATTAATTCGTTCACTGTTTGTTTATATCTAAATGTTAATTTTCTTGCAGTGAGAATCATATTAAATAAAAAATTTCAATTAATATTATTCATTTAAAAAAAAAATAGAAGATGGATGAAAAAAAGAAAGTAGCACAAAAATTAAGAAAATTAACTGTTTTCTTAATCACCCCAAAAAGCCTTACATAACGTATATTTATAGGCACGAAGAGAATAACTTTATAATTAAACACTTTAATTCATTAATTATCAGTACCCACCATAACATGTCACTGCTCCTTGGGCCACCACTATCAGTTGCCAGCAATAACCGGAATTTATTATTTTTAATGCATTTTTTCATATTTAATATTAAAAATTTTCATTTGTTTAAACTAATTTTCAATATTACATCATAAGGCCAAGGAAGTCTGCGAAATTAGTAATTTATTACTCCTAACCAAAGCATCTCTTTTAAGGAGTTTTTATGCAGGTTTGGGAAGGTGGAAACAAGAAGAGGTTGCTAAATTTACCATTAATATGTTACGCATCTCCCACAAATGTCTATGCTTGGAATTTTTTTATAGATGGTGCATTCTCCTTTTATTTTCGTTATAAACGATTGTGAGCTTATGTACAAATATTTCTGTGAAAAGACAAGTGAATTTGGAAGCTCGTTCTCTCGCAAGAGTTTTCTATAGGCATGGTAGTTTCTTAATTTGGGAATTTATCCCAATTTATTTGTTTCCCCTTTACTTTGGTCAATCTCATTTTAAAAAAATTATAATAATATTGCAACTAAATAATAGAAAATGAGTTATTTAGAAAAATTATAAGTTATTTTTGGAAAATTAATGGAGCCGGAATTTAATTTAAAATATAATAAGATTTATATTATTTAACTAATTTTTTTATATCAAAGTTTAATAAAAATTGACAATTAGATATAATATGATTGATATTATTACAAAGTTATTTTAGTCTATTACGCTTCCCATGCATAAAAGAAAAAGGTTTGATGAAAATTTATAGTTTAGTTTTATAATTGAAGATGGATTAAGAAATTTTATTATTTAGAAGCTGTTTGGATATATAGAATATAATCAATTTATAGGGTTTTTTTATTATTAAGGAAGGAATTTAATTTTGTCTTCAGAAATTCAAAAGCAAATAAAAATTAGAAACAATAATTAATTGCATCAAATAGTTGAACTAAATAACTTCACAATAATAGATTGAGTTAAGTTTGTGGATTTTTGATTTTTTTTTATTTATTTATCAAGGGGTTTGATTGGCCAAAACAATAGGATGGATTAAACAATAAGATTAATCTCCTATTAACTCATCAAATTGGATAAAACTCAATCAGACCACACTTGATGAATTGGATTGTTGAATGTTTATTTTTTATTTTCGAAAATGTAACTCATTAATAATAATATGAAGAATTATAAATACTCATATAGACTAGATATAGAATTTTACTATTAGTAGCTAATAGAGTTCGTTGATCTTTTAACGAAATAAATAATTTGAATAATGAAATTAAAACTAAAAATTATAATATGAGATCTTTTCGCTTGAAGTTGATCTTGATAAAAGATATAAATCTTTATAGTCATAATTAGTCTGTTAATTGATTTGAACGAGAAAATAATAACTTCTCTATATCTTTTATACCTAAATTGCTTTTCTAAGCATTTGCAACATATAACGAATACAAAAGAGTTTCTATCATTATGCGTTAATAGCATCGATGGAAGAATATAGTATCAATAGAGGAACATGCCGCACTATTAGGGTCTATTGATTAAAGATTCATACCTGTAAATCAAGATCTAAAATTTTCAACCAAATAAAATCAAATATTATGTTTTTATTTAGCAATTAATTCTCATAAAAAAGGGACAATCCTCGTAAAGAATGAACCAAAAAAACTGGAGACAGTAAAGAAGCAATAAAAAATTTTCGTGACCCTTAATATGCCCGAGTATGCTTATTTGTGTGTGAAAAATTTTTCTTTAGTGTCATTGAGTGTAAAACAATTCAAGGATAAAATTGTATTTCTAATGAGACCCTAAAGTGATTTTCAATTAAAATAGTGGTTTTGATCCGAATCATAAAAATCACTTAGCACTGTCGTCTTAATATTTACAGAGCAATAAATTCTGTAAAATTATCTATAGACATAATTACCCTTGTCCCTTCCCCAGTAAACTCTAAGTTGAATGTGATAAGTTTGGTGCTTGTAATTAACATTGGTGAGTATGGGCTGAATTTGGGTTTAGTAGAACTTGATATAAGCTTCTCTTGGGTCTATGACTGATTTTATGGTGTTGGCCAATCAAATAAAAGCTGTAGTGTTCCTCTCTTTTACTTAGGAATATATTATTAGTTATATGTCCTATATTCAATTGATTGGTTATATGTTAGACATAACATTTTATGTCATAAAAGCATTTATTTATATTTTAAATTCTACTAAAAAAATCTCAGTAAATAATAAAGTTCATAAAATAATATTATTTTGCAACGTAAATTATAATAGGACTATAACTGTGAGTTTTATTTTGCATTCAAGCAATGTCTCTAAAAATTTATGATTGATGTTTTCATTATTAGACGATAATTAGAGCTATTGAAATTGCCATATATTACTCCCTCTATCCCAAAATGTTTGTCCTATTGATTTTTATATAAAGTTTATGGAACAAATCAATTATAATGCCACATCACACACAATATCTCTACTTTTTCAAAATTGTCCTTATTTAAAATAAAATTGTTATTCTTAGAATTTAAAATCAATTATAATGAGGAAAATAAAAAGAAAAGTAAACGTCAATTAAGTCAACTAGATAAACATTTTCGAATATCTAAAAGTAAAAATATAAACTGACATTTTGGGACAGAGCGATGTTCTTTCCTTTGCAATAGGAAGTAATTCCTTTGCAATAGGAAGTAATTTTTCTCATAAACTGAGATATATGTAATATTTAGAATTAATATTTTAGGTATTTGTTACTTAAACAAGTTCATTGAATTAACCTATATGAGAATTTCATATGGAGAGTTACTTGTGTCTATAGCATATCAAGTGATGGTTGTATAAGTGAGCCTTTGACTTGAAATTGGTAAGTTATCTTGTATAGAGATAATTATGTTTTCATTTTTTATTCACACTATTCATTTATGGATAATAACAATGATGAATTGGACATAGTAGGAATTGTAAGGAGATACTTGTATAATTAAGATATGACTGATCACCATAAGTAAATTAGAAAATTGTTATAATTGTTCTCTATTAGTGATTAAGAAATCTTTGCGTAAGGTAAATGAAATAAGTAAATTAGATTTGAAATTTCATTCAAATGATCGATAACTAAAATTAACAGAAAAGAAGATTTTAGTAACTATATTTATTTATTCCTACAAATTATAAATGAGTAAAAGAAAAAGTTTTTTTTAAGTGTCTTGTAATATACTTAATAAGTATTTTTAGTGTTTAAGTGCTTATTATGTATATTATGGGTTATATGTCATATCTTATAGTGCGATAGGGTGTGACATGTTTATTTCGGTATCAGAGCCAGACCCCCTCCAATAGATGCATGGTTCGAGGACGAAACATGTGAAAGTTGGTGGGCCTGTGAGATCCTAACCCGGTAATGCGATCCTAAGAGGGCGGGTAGACCAAAGCTTATGGCTAGCTTCTGGGATGGCAGACTAGCTATGGTAGTGGAATTTAGGGTACATGAATGAATCGACTCATATGTCGAAAAGGGGAAAACTAATCATCAGATGCGCCTTTTTGTGGAATGACTTGGAGATTGGAAGAACTTCAGGTTAAGTGTGCTCACTTAGCGAAAATCCTAGAATGGGTGACCTCCTTGGAAGTTCCTATTTCATCTGCAGGTCTTGTCGATCTAGTATGAAATGGAGCTGACTTAATCCAAAGTGGACAGTTTCTCCTGTGGTTGGAGTCAGGGCATGACAGTTTGGTATTAGAGCCTGATTTAATTGCATACTGGATTAAATTTTAAAATTAATAGTGTGATTTGTAAGTCTACTCAACTATGAAGTGACTGTTAATAGTTGGATATCTACATTATATAATATTCTAATAAGATAAATGTTTTTTTATGATAGGATATGGAGAGTGATTTATTGTTGAAGGATAGTATGGAGGGTAATTGCCTAGGAGATAATTTTAATCTTCCTGAGGAATAGCTTGATGCAAATCAGGGAGAGTTTGGGGATGCCCCTAAGGGTTCTAATGTCCCTGTTGCCCCAGCAGTCGGCCCTACAGCTTAGCAGATGGCTATTTTATTGAAACAAATGGCAGGTAACTTACAATAGTAGCAGCAGTTAGATAATACAATAAGTTATCTAAGTATGGGGTTATAGAGTTTTCAGGCACTATTGACCTGATGATAGCTGAACAGTGGTTAGAGAGAATTGAGAGGGTTTTCTGAAAGCTCTAGTGTAATGATGCTTACAAGTATGATTATACAGTCTCTTTACTTTAGGAAGATGCATATGAGTGGTGGAAGGCAGTTCCCAAGAGCAAAGAACAACCACCAGTTTTGAATTGGAAAGATTTCCTGAAAGAGTTTAGGAAAAAGTATGTTTTGTGTACCCATGTGGATACTAGGATAGAGAAGTTTTCGCAACTCAAACAAGATCACAAGACCATAGCTAAATATGAGAGGGATTTTACTTGACTAAGTTATTATGCCGATCGTATGTTAGTTACAAGCAGAGACAGGTGTAAGAGATTTGAACAGGGATTAAAGCCTAGTATTAAGAGTCATGTGTTCAGCTTTGAACATGAGAATTTTTTTGCATTGGTATCACAAGCTCTAAACCAGGAGAAGGTTAACCAGGAAGAGGCTACAGAGAAGGAGAAGAGTGTCAGAAGGATTTTTTCAGGGGCTAGTAGGTTTGGTAGCAAGAAGAGGAGATTCCTGGGTCTATTTCCTTTTAGATCTGACAGTATTAGGCCACAGAGTTAGAGGCATTTAGACCATCATTGCCACCTCTTCCAGTCCCTTCAGTTATTCGTAGTTGTGTTCATTGTGGTAGACATCATGGGGGCATGTGTCAATTGGCCTCGGGAGCATGTTATAATTGTGGCGAGGCTAGACATTTTGTGAGGAAATGCCCTAAACCTAAGGTTACTACACATTACATAACCATACAGAGCTCAAAGCAGAGACCTGTAGCCATCTATGGATCTTCTCAGATTTCAGGAAGATGTTGAGGTAGAGGTAGAGGTAGAGGTAGTGCATTTAGTAGTCAGGGAATAGTGAATTAGCCAAAGCCTATTAGTGCACCAGCTAGTGTTTATGCTATGAGGAAAAGGCAAGATGTTGATTCAGCAGACATGGTAGCTGGTATATTTCCTTTATTTGGTCATGATGCATATGAGCTATTTGATCATGGATCATCTCATTCCTACATTAGCATTATGATTTCATGTTATGCTTCTGTTCCTTGCGTGAAATTGGATTATGATGTGCTAGTATTGAGTCCATTTGGAAAATAAATTATTTTGATTAAGTTATATCAAGATTGTCCATTGGAGATCCAAGGTCATGTATTTCTATCTGACTTGATAGATATGCCCTTTAGAGATTTTAATGTTATTTTAGGCGTGGATTGACTAAAGAAATATCAGGCAATAGTTGATTATAACCTTAAGAAGATTGTATTTAAGTTGCCAAAGTATGCAAGTGTAATCATACAGGGTGAAAGACGGGTACTTCCTTTGTCAGTAATCACAGCTGCTTTAGCTCAAAAGCCGATTCGTCAGGGATGTGAAGCATACCTAGCTCATGTAATAGACACTCGAGTAGGTACTCCTAGTCTTAAGGATATTCCTACTATATGCGATTTTCCAAATGTTTTTCCAAATGAGTTGCTAGATTGATGACATTTTGATATATTCTAGAAGTAAATTAGAGCATGATAGGCATTTAAAAATTATTCTTCAGACTCTTCGAGAAGAGCAACTTTATGCTAATTTTTCGAAATGTGAATTCTTGTTAGCACAAGTTGCTTTTCTTGGTCATATAGTATCTGCAGAGGGTATTGCGGTAGATCCTAATAAGATCGAGGGTATCTCCAGTTGAAAGCCACCAAAGAATGTTTCTGAGATTCATAATTTCTTGGGTTTGGCTGGTTATTATCGCAAGTTTGTAAAGGGATTTTCTATGATGACTTTGCCCTTAACTAAACTATTGCAGAAGAGCGTTATATTTGAATGGACAGACAAATGCCAGGAGAGTTTTGAAAAGTTGAAGAAATGTTTTACTGAAGCTCAAGTCTTGACTTTGCCTATTTTAGGTAAATAGTTTACCATTTACAGTAATGCTTCTCATGATGGATTAGGTTATGTGTTGATACAGGATAGAAATGTTATTGCTTACGCATCACGCCAACTTAAGCCATATGAAAGGAATTATCCTACACATGATTTGGAACTTGCGACAATTATATTTGCTTTGAAGATTTGGAGACATTACCTTTATGGAGAGAAGTGTTACATCTTCACAGATCATAAAAGTTCGAAATATTTGGAACTCAGAGGGAATTGAATCTAAGGTAGAGAAGACGACTTGAGCTGATAAAAGATTATGATTGTGTGATAGACTACTATTTAGGAAAAGCTAATGTAGTAGCTGATGCATTGAGTCGTATGACCGTGGCTAATTTGAGGACTACAAAGTTATCTTTAGTTCATCATCTATAGTCCATTAATGCAAAATTTGAGAAGATTTTTGATGATTGGGTGTTGGCTAGTTTACAAGTAAAATCTCTACTGATTGAACAGATCAAAATAACAGCATATAATGATATTGAATATTAGAAACTACTTTCAAAAACACAAGATGGTAAAAGACTAGAATTTTCCATTAATGGAGATGGGTTATTGCTATTTGAGGATCGATCATGTGTTCCTTCAGATTTAGATTTAAAACATCTCATTTTAAAGGAAGCACATGATTCTCCATTTGCTATCCTCCATTTTAAAGAGGAATTATTGATGGACTGGTATGAAAAAGGATATTGCTGAATTTGTAGCTAAATGCCTAACTTGTCAACAGGTCAAGGTAGAACATCAAGTATCAGTAGGATTACATCATCCATTGCAAATTACAGAGTGGAAATGGGATAGATTGATAATGGATTTTGTTATGGGACTTTCACTAACTTAAAAGAAACATGATGCAGTTTAGGTTATTATGGATAGATTAACAAAGACTACTCATTTCCTACCTATTAGATTAGACTATAGTATGAAGAAATTTGTAGATATATACATTAATGAGATAGTTAAACTACATGGAGTACCGATATCCATTATTTCTAATAGGGATCCAGGATTCACATCTAGATTCTAAGGTAGTTTACAAAAAGCCCTAGGAACTAGATTGAATTTTAGTACTACATTTCATCCTCAGACAGATGATCAATTTGAGATGATTAGTCAGATATTGGAGGATATGCTTTGAGCTTGTGTTCTTGAGTTGGAAGATAGATGGGATAAACATTTTCCTTTGGTGGAATTTGCTTATAACAATAGTTACTAGACCAGTATTGGAATGTCTCCTTATACAGTAGAAAATGCAGGACACCCTTATGTTGGGATGAAATTTGTGAAAGACAACTACGTCCTGAGATTATTCAGCAAATAGAAGAGAAGATCAAAGTAATTAAAGAAAGATTGAAAGCAGTTGCTGATAGGCAAAAATCATATATGGATTTGAAAAGAAGGGAAATAGAGTATAATGTGGGTGATAAAGTATTTATAAAGGTTTCTCCATAGAAGTGAGTTATGAGATTTGGAAGAAAAGGAAAATTGAGTCCTCGTTTTATCAGACCTTTTGAAATACTTGAGAGAATTGGTCTATTGGCATATAGATTAGCTCTACCTCCATAGCTAGATAAAACTCATACTTTTTTCATATTTCGATGCTACGAAAGTATAGATTAGATCCATCTTAACTACTAGCTATCTAGCTATCTTATGTATGATGAAGAACTACTAGCTATCTTAACTAGAGATACCTTTGGTTAAGTTGTTATGGAGAAGCCACTCTAGAGAAAATGCCACTTGGGAACGCGAGTAGGATATGAGGAGACAACACCTACAACTTTTCAGAGACCCATAACGGGTAAATTTTGGGACGAAATTTCTTTAAGGAGGGAAGAGTTGTAACATTAGCTCTTCGATAAATTTGATTACCTGAATCAAAGAAAAATCTAGAATAATGGGAATACTATATATCAGGGATATTAATATTAATTAAATGATAATTATAGTGATTGTTAATCAACTTGAAAGGTTAAAGGAATTAAGAAAATTGTATTGGATGCTAGAATTATTACTAAGAATTAATAATTATTGGTATAGTAAATATTAACATGTACTTGCATCTAAAAATAAAAATATGATTATGAAGGAAATTATATTGAAGAGAAAATATTTTATTATTATTAAACCAATTGAAAAACTTATAAATTGGGAAAAAACTAAAGCAAATCACTGAGTTGAATTAAATCGATTTGAATCAAATCAAACCATCTAGAAGACCCAAGAGATTTTCCTTATTTCTTTCCTTCCCACTCTTCTATGCAGTCACTTCTTTCCTCCTCCTCCTCCTCCTCTAAGGTTGACCAAGCAAAGGAGATGATAAACTAATAAATTTTCAAGTGATGTTGGTTATCTTCACTTTCTCTTTCTTTTTTATGGTTTTGTTTTTTATTTCCATGAACTATGCTATGAGGTGTTTGCCTATTGTTGCTAACTTGGTGGAGATAATGAAATTATAAGTGTTTTTAAGGTGATTATAGGTTGTTAAGTATGAATTCGAGATCAAGTTTGCATAATCAACTAACTTGGATGATTTTAGTCATTTGATTGATAATCTATGGATTAGGTTTTCTGATATATGAAAGGTAATTATGTTATTTATATTTCAGAAGAGTTGTTATGCATGAATTAAAGTTGAAAGTAAGTTGAGAATGCTTAAGGAGGTAAAGAATTACTTGAGTCTATCATAATTGATCTGCCTGGAAATTCAGTCACAAAGATTGAATTATTTAAATTAGTAAATGAACTCAAAAAATTATGAAACTTTGCAGAAAACTATGTTAGGATGGTCAAAAGGTCATGGTAAAAGGGTTAATGCAATGAGTGAAGGAAAATGAGATTATAATTAAATGAATACAGAGTACTCAATGGGAATCTACTTAATGTTTAGCCTCCATAACAGACCTATTTGACTAGGAAAATGGGCATTATGATTCATGAAATTTCATTTGAGAATAACCTGAGATGTGACAAAGTTTTTATAAAAATTTTAGGACAAATGGATTTAAGAAAATAAAGATATTAATAAAAGAACGCAGACTACTCAGAATAAAAAAAAAAACTGGAATTTTACTTTTGGAATTGGTGTTGAGTTTCAATATCAAATATACGCAGTGAAATAATATAATTATAATAAATAATTATATTAATAGGGATTCGTTTAAACAAATAAAGAAATCAAATTTAGTTTAGAATAATACCTCTTTTATAGATTCTTCGAGACTTCAATCTATGTGGCTAGTTTGTCGCAAACCACAAGCCGTCCAAATGTCCGGCCTCTAATAGTATCCCAAAGAATAGACAGTCAAAAAACTCTACAACTATTTTAGAGGGTTGAGATATTATAGCATATGATGGTGCTAACTATCGTAGGCTATCTATTTTGTTTTGTGGCTATGAGAAACAACTTTTACAGTCTATATTATTTCTTAAACCTTATAAATGAAAACCCTAAGTCATAAATAAATCAATTATAACTATTTATTTAAACATTTTAAATAAATAAATTATAACTAAAATATATATATGCCTATTTATTTATTTAAACAATTTAAATAAATAAATTGTAATACATATATTAATAGGATTTTCAATTTAATTAATTATATTTATCTATTTAAGTTTTTAAATAAATAAATCATGATTAAAGTATTTGGTTTATTTAATCTAAAATTTATCTTAATATATTTTAGACATAAATCAATTAAGTTAATACTTAATAATTTAGGTACAATTGTAATTAAATTATAAATTACAATTATATCCTTAACTTCACAAAACTTATTTTTAATCAAGTCATACTTTATTCAATTTCTCGTTTTCACTCTCTTATATCTATTCTTATATGTGTGACCTTTTAGGTTATAAATATGTTGGTAACAAATATAAATTAATTAATTAAATAATATTTGAAGGTCAAATACATTGTCTAGCAACATGTCAAGACTATCTAAATATTTGAAAAGTCAAAGTGGTTTGACTTAAGATTTCAATGCATAATTTATCAATGTAATTAATATTTCTTCATCATTAATGTTCTGATTTAGTAATTAGGTATGGAGTGTATTTGCTTTACTAAATCATGTTAGTTCTCTTAATCTTAGTCATTGATCTGTTGAGCAAAATTTCAAATCTAATTTGCCAATTTCATTCTACCTTGCACAAGTTTTTCTTAATCAATACTAGTAGAGTATAATTAGAATATTTTTCCTAATTTACATAGGTTATGAATCCTCTCTTAATTACACAAATATCTCCATACAGCTCCTACTATGTCTAATTAATCACTGCTTATGATTCATGTAATGAATAATGTGAACGAAGAATCAAAACATAATCATCCCCATATAAGATAGCTTAGTAATGTCAAGTCAAAGGATCATTTACACAACTATCACTTAAGTATTCCACAGACACAGATAACTCTCTATATAGAATTCTCATGCAGGTCTACTTGCTTAAATAACAAGCACCTACATATTAGTTCTAGATATCACATGTATTTTAGCTTATAAGAACAAGTGCTTCCCTAAGGAAAGAACATAATATGTACTAGTCTCAATAGCTCTAATCATTGTCCAATAATGAGGAGAATATTGACTAAGAATATTTAGAGATATTGTTTAATGCAAATATAAAACTCCTAATTATAACCACATTATAATTTATTTTGCAAAGCAGTATTGTCTCATGACTTTATCTTTTATTAAGATTCAATCAATAAAATATAAATAAATGTCTTTTTTATTAATAATAAAATATTTATTACATGAAATATTATATTCAAAATATGATCAATCAAATTGGCTATATGGTATATAACTAATAATCTTCCATTTGCACTAAAGTCAATTATTCATGTGTTTTATCCTATGGCATCAATGTGTCCACGAACTTCCAATTCATTAATTTCTCAATAACTGAAAAGTTTCCTTACTTATTTTAGATACTCAAGGATAGTTTTAACAGTAGCCTAGTGACTTTTATCTGGATCAAATTGATATACAAGCAGATATCCTCTATTGGATTCCTCCATGCTAAACTGTTTTAGCACTTTATCAACATATGTGAATTTAGATAATCCTATCAACCTATCAAATCTATACATATAGATTTTAATATCCAGTATATAAGCCACTTCTCTAATGGAAACATTCTTAGATGACCAAACTTTTAGAGTGGTAGAATATTATTTCTCTTTTAATATGTTATTAACATACAAACTAAGAAATATCATTTCGTTCCCATTGACCTTCTTATAAACAAAAAGATCATCCACATTCTTAATGTAATCAAACTATTTTGATTATTTTTTAAAATGGATGTTCTTATTCTATTAAGGCTTGCTTAAGTCTACCAATGGACTTTTGCAGTTTGCATACTCTATTAAAAAATCATTAGATTTGCTAATTAAGAATGCTCTACATTAATATGAAAAATTCCATAATCACAATTTGCTACAATTGCAAGTAAAATGTCAAACATTTTTCCTTTATATTTGTTAGGTTCGAGTCTCCACAAGAAGGTCCAACCTTTGTAAGAGTATGAGTCATACTAACAAATTTACGTCGTGGTTCTTTAACCAATGTATTTTGATTGTTCATCTAATATAAAAATCTTCTGTTCTGTTTCTATTTTTAAAGTATATTTGAGGTTCTTGAACTTTTCAAATTCTATCTAGCACTCACTGCTTCCTTTAAAGAAAAATATATTTTCTAGAAAAGTAGCGTGTTTTGAGATGACCATTTCTCTTAACAAGATGGTTGAAATAATATCCAATAATTTCTTTTTGGATATCCCACAAACTTACAGCTCATAGCTTATCAGATCCCAAACTCTTCATATAAGCATGTTGGCCCACATCTCATATGGAATCTTATAAATAGATTTGGGTGGAATTTTATTTAGAAGGTATATTGCATTATCAAGGCTCATCCTTAAAAGGATTAAAATAATTTTGCAAGAGTAATCATGGATTGTACTATATCTAATAATGTACGATTCATATTTGATAATAGATAATCTCGAAAAGCTTAACTTAAGTATTTTTCACCTCGATCTAATAAAAATGTTTTAATACTTTAGCTAGTTTGTCAACTTCATTTCTGAATTCTTTGAACTTTTTCAAAAATTTAGATTTATGTTTCATTATATATATACACACTACCATATCTAGTATAGTCATTAGTAAACATAATGAAACATCCATATCTACTTATGGTGGGCAATAATTAGTCCACATACATCTAAATGTATTAGATCTAATAATCTTTTGACCTTTCACCTTTTTAAGTAAAGGGTGTTTTAATCATTTTACCCATTAAACGAGATTCACAATTTTCATATGATTCATAATAAAAAAGGTTCAAACTAATCTTCTTTACACAACTTAGTGATTCTTGTTTTATTAATGTGACCAAGTCTATAATGCCAAAGATATGATAATCTTTATTATCTATTTTAGATTTCTTATTGTTTATGTTGATGAGGAATTTATCAATGGAAACACTATAGAAATTGAAAACTTAATATGAAATTGAAACAATTTTTCTACTAAGTACTAAAATAAACTAACAATTATTTAATTCTAATACTAAGCCTCAATATGTTTCTACAGCTAATGCAACAATCTTTGCTCCATAGGCTACACGTAGGTCCATCTTTCCTCAATTTTTTATTTTTTCTCTAGTTCCTGCAAGCTTCTTTGCTTTCACAGTCACAAGATAATCCCTATAGTTTCTCCTCTAGTGGCCATATTTGCCACAGCGGTGGCATTTTTCCTTTTCTTTAGTTACACCTCCATTGAGCTTCAATGCCTCCTTATTCTGCTTCTTTTTAGGCTTTTTCTTAGCCTTAGAAGACTGAACTAGAAGGATAGGAGCGATATCCTTCTTAAGGGCTCCTTCAACAATAGTAAGCATACCATGCAACTTAGGTAAGGAATCATCCAGCTTGTTCATATTAAAATTCAAAATAAAATTTGAATATTTGGGTGGCAAGGACTGTAAGACTAAGTTTATACTCAGCTCATGGTCTATGACAATACCTAATTGGCCTAATTTTTTAATATAGCCAATCATCTTCAAAATGTGAGCATGAACTAAAGAGCCTTCTACCATTTTACAAAGGAAAAATTCCTTAAAGGTCTCATACCTCTCAAACCTACCTTAAGAGTCAAATAGCTCCCTGAGATGCAAGATGATGGTGTGAGAATCCATATTCTCATGCTGCTTTTGAAGATCAAAACTCACATTGGCTAAAATCAAACATGTTGCCTCATCATCATCATCAGTATGAAGATTAAAGTTATTCCTTCCTTCTTTAGTAGAATCATTAGTGGAATGTCAAGTTTGTTATTATCAAGGACATATAACCTCTTTTCTTGCTTGAGAACAATTCTCAGATTGTGATACCAATTAATATATTTTGGTTCGGTCAGTTTATTAGCATCAAGTATGCTATGCAGGCATAGGTTATTACTCATGGTGATAGCTGATCTATAAATATAGAGATATCAAGTATTAATTTCAAATTAATAACCCTTTCTATTAACTCGAAAAATCCAGCGTTTAGATCTTATAGTAGGCTAAGATCCCAATTAACCCAAATAACCTTGGATTTGCTTAACAAGTTATATTGAATTAATTTAGGTAGATGACATTACTTATCAATCACATCTTTATATGACTCTTAGATCAATTAGGTAACAACTCTTTATCTATATATATCAAATATGTTTTGCCTAAATTTTGCCCTAATCTTATTTGATCATGAGTTTGCTAATCCAAATCAAATAAATTAATTAAGTAAAATCATTATTCAAGTTATTTGATAGCATTAAACATGTTCGGTTACAACCAACCTTGGGTTTGCCAACAAGTCAAATTGTAGGGAGCTTTGGTTTTGATGCTATAACAATGGGTGACCATCAATCATGTTCTTACTATGTACTTAAAGTTTTAATAAGAGATTTATTTTAAATTTTGATCACATATCTCATGCTTTGGTGTGATGGTCATATCATATATCATACATACATAAGATACACACTTAGCATTCCATTCTAATCGGATGATTATGGACATTTCTAAAACTAATTTTCTTAGGCCATTAAGGAAATTAAATAGTAAAAAATTTCTAGGTAGCAGCTTCTTAGATCTTCATAAGACCCAATAGGAGCTCCTTGACTAGGATTCTTCAATGCTCCATGTAATTTCTTCAATGCTCCATTCTTCTTGGGTTACAAAATAATATTCTATTTACATATTTTGATTATCTAACTATTAAGTAATTAAATAAAATAAATAAAAAATTTTACAACCCAAAATAAAAAGAGAATCAGGACACGCAGACCTTATTTAAAATTACATAAATCATTCAATCAAATATAATAAGCCAATCACATAGGTCTTTTTCTAATGTCCATTATCATCCATCATGCATAATAATCATATTAAATGCATTTAAATATTATCTAATACAAATATATATATTAATTATTCGTCTCATGCATGGAAAATAAAATTTTAACAATTAAAATTTCATATTTGATATTTTCAAAATCAATTTATGAATAAAATAATTTTATTCATGCATCAAATCTTATTAAAACTATTTTTGGAACTTATAAAATTATTTCATAGATCAATTTTACAAATTATAATCATATTAGAATTAATAAATAATTCAATTTATTCACTTTATTCCCTAATCCAATTAGGAATAAATTCACAAAATAATTTTATTACAAATTAAACTCTTTTAATTTCTCTTTTAACAAAATTAGAAAATACTCTAAAATATATTTTAATTTACTGTAATTAATTTTAATAACTAATAATTTAATTAATTCCACATTAGTTAAAATACCCAATTAAAACTAATTTTAAGACTTGATTGAAACAAATTAAAAACAGTTTTTGACCCATTTGAAAAATTGGAAAACTTTTAGGGACCAAAATGAAAATTTTTTCATCTTCTCCAAGCAGTAGAAACAGGTTTCATTTGAAACCTAGCGCTGCCAATGTCAAGATGCACTCCCAGCCGTGGTCCAGCGGTTGTTGCAGACTCTTCTATGCTATCGCCTGAGCATTTCATTAGTTTGCTGGGTTTTGCTTTGGAGTTCAGCGCTAGCGAGTCATGCCGCTGTAGCACCTTATGTGAGTAGTTAAGAAAGCTGAGTTGAGAAGGGCGAAAGAGAGCCACCATTGATTTGCTGACCTGTGCTTCCCTTCTTTTGATCCTAGGATGCACAATTGTACATGACTGGGCAAATCATATGGACCTCTCTTTTGTAGCGTCCCTAGTGGACCTAAGGCTACTCGAAGAGTCTAACCGGGCAGTGCTTTTATAGTGATGATGTATAACGACATGAGCAGATACAGTCGTTGTAGACGGACTAGACTGGGAGGTACCACACACATTTGGGAAGTATGTTTCTTTTGAATCGCTTATGTTTGTGTAATCTTTGAGATTGCCTGTTTGCATTCTGAAACTACTGACCTTTATATTATAGGCCTGGGCTATCTTCCTCTTTCCTTTTATCACCCTTGTACTAACTCAGGACATGCCTTTGGAGATTCCACCGATGCACTATTTCAGGCCGTCTTCGACTAGGTGGCATAGCAGAGAGGATTACCTGACTCTAAGGAGGAGATTCAATGAGTTATCCATAGCTTAGGTATGTGCTGAGTGGCTTATGCGTCCTTTCTGTGGACTAATGTTTGAATCTTGACATATGGGGATGTCTTTTCTTTGTAAGTGAGGATTCATATGTTCCATCGTGTCCTAGAAACTCCTTTGAAGGGGAACTTGCAGCTAGCATGGACTATGACACACAACCGAGTCCTTTTAAGGTGTGGGATAATCAGGCGATATTACCTGGGGAGCAAGTCTACCATCAAAATATGGGTCTATATCGGATCCTTGCCAATCCTCCTATGGACATGTTAAATGACATCGATATAGAGAACTAGAATGAGAAGGCACTGGGTGAGCCAATCGAGTCATTCTTGCTTGTTAGGGACACCTATGCTGACTGGGTTATAACTACACTAGCTCCTCAGGGTGAGCCTCCTTTGGATAGGCCTTCAAACATGGAGACTAGATCATCTTCTTAGAGGCAGGGTGGCCGTGTAGAGTCCGTGGAGGACTTTGATTTTAATATAGACCAGGAGGTTGTCTTTAATGTAGCAGTGGGTATGGTAGATGGGTTTGGCCCGACTGGTCATTCTTTAGCTTCTGCTGGCACCTCCATGGGTGGTGGATCATCTTTGACTGGCCATGCTCCTACACCTGAGGGTTCTCGAATTAGCAACACTCCTTTTCATCTAAGGTCAAAATCATAGGATAGAGTCTCCTACTTTGACTCGAGGAGGACTACTTACTACACAGTGCTAGACGTTGTGTCTGATGTTTGGCGAACATACCCTGTCGATGCACTAGTGAGTTCCCTTCCTCTCTTTGCATCTCATCTTTTAAGCTGGATCTTGATTTTTCATTGCTGACCCTTTTTTGTTTCTGTTTGCAGCTGAGCATCAATTGGGCACAAGAGATCTCAGCGGCTATAGGGCGTCTTCTAGTGGCACTTTTTAATTCCCTTACCTGTGAGAGGATAGCTGAATCGAGGTTGGCTGGGAGAGAGGATCGAGCAATGAAGTGTAGGTAATAAGACTTTGATGTATTTCTGTTGGCGCTGGTCGCCATTATTGGTACACTTTGGGCTAGTGCGCTCTGATTTGAGCTCCAAAATTTATAGGATACGTTGTGGAATTCTTTATTTTTTGCATATATGTTATGCTTTTTTTTATTTGCCTGCGCTGAATGCTTGATTTAATGGCTGCACTGATTGCCTGAATGTCATACTCGATTATCTGCGTGTTGCATTGATTTGCTTATTTTGCCTTTGGCGATGGTCTTCTAGCTTGGTTGCGCTTGGCGCTGGTCGCTTTGATTTTTTGGATTGGCACTGATTACCTTGTTTAACTGTGTTGGTGTTGGTCGCCCTGTTTAATTTGAAAATTGGCGTTGATCGCCATATTTTTTTTGGTTTGCCGTTGCTCACCCTAGAATTGCCTTAAACTTGGTGTTGATCGGCTTATTTTTTATGATTTGGTGATGGTCATCTCGGTTGTTTGAATTGGCATTGATTGCCCTGTTTGACAGTATTAGCATTGGTCGCCCTAGTTGTTTGAATTTGCACTAATTGCCCTATTTGACTGTATTGGCACTGGTCATCCTATTTTTCTAGGTTGGCATTGGTCATCCTAGTTGTTTGAATTGGCATCAATTGCCTTGTTTGACTGTGTTGGCACTCGTCGCCTTATTTTTCTGGGTTGGCGCTGGTCACCTCGGTTGTTTGAATTGGCACTGATTGCCCTGTTTGACTATGTTGGTTGGTCACCCTATTCAATTTTTGAATCGACACTGATCGCCCTATCTGTTGAGTTTGTTGGCACTGATTTCCTTGATCATTGAGTTCGTCGACACTGGTTGTGTTGTTGTCTCATGTCCTGATATGAAAATGATGGTTAGTTAAACAGAATAAGCATCCATAATGCATGACATGCCATTTTTGATATTCTGGCTCGATTTTTGAGAGTGTTTGTGAGAAAACTAGGCCTGATGTGCTAGTGTTTGTTTTTTTATTTGGCTTTTCTCCTTTTGTTTTCTCTTTTTTTTTTTCAATTGGCCTACTGACGTCGTGCAACCTAAGATCAGTGCCAGAATCCTCCAAAATGGTGCCATTTTGGCTCTCTGCCCAGGCCAAAATAGTGCCATTTTAAGGCACACCAGTGCCAATTACAGCCTGACTGACGCCAGTGCCTTTTGACTGGTGGGGGTTGAGGCCTATAAATACCTCATTTATGGCTGCAAAGCATTTATTGTTTTGTGCCCTAGGGCCCTATTTCTCAAATTTCACACACCCTGCCCAAAAATGGAGCCATTTATCAATTATGGCATGGAAAGATGGACTACGAGGCTGACAAAAGTGGAGAAGATTAATTTAAGTCGGTACAGTATAGCTTCTCTAGTGATGTTGAGAGGTTTGTCGATGGACCCAACTTTTTTTATACTTGTTTGCACCTGTGGGACCCACAAACTCATGTTTTTCAGTTTGGTACACACTTTAAGGACATGTGTCTGACATACAAGGAGTTTGCGTCTATTTTGGGCAGTAGTTTGGTGGCTACATTGATAGGAATTGAGTTTTTTAGGAGCTTCACGTGGATGCTCAGTATCTCTATGATAGAGGCTAGGAGTTTGGTGGTAGGAAACCAGGTGGATTTATCCAGGCTGGTGGGGCGGTATCTGGATCCACTCGGTTTGATGACTTGGAGCATAAGAGGTTTACGATTTGGGCTTTAGTGTTCTGTCTAGTGAGCATCAAATACTGACTGGTTCAGTAGGTAGGCTGATATGAGGGTGGCAAACCTGGTCCTTCAGATGGAGTGAGGTGCCAGGATTACTAGTATGGCTTTGGCGGAGACTATTTAGAGTCTTGATTTAGCTTACAGAGTGGAGGGGATCTAGTTAGCTAGCCCGAGCCTGCTTCAAGTAAACGTTCTCAAACTAACTTTTATTATGCTTAGGTAAGGTGCTTTTTGAAAAAGGCTTAGGTTTGGTTTTCATATGAATGCCTGTTTGAGAGCCTGAGTAGTAGGGCAATGTTTGGTCTTGCATATTTTAGGAAGGGATTTGAACTGTTTTGATTGTGTTTACAGCTGAATTCGTATGGATAAAAGGGGAATTGCATGTAGATGCCTATTTTGTTTTCTGTGTGATGGTGTAATGTCTGATCTTGTAGTTCTAGTTAAGGGATCATTTGAGGGTAGTGGAGCCATCATGATGCCACCCATATGGGCCATCTCAATACCATTCTAGACGAGTCATGGTGAGACTCGGGTTATAGGATGAGTGGTTACAATGGTTGTTGGCGTTGAGCCCGGATTAGATTTTGTGGAGATGTGATTTATATGAGATTAGCTGGTTTCTAGTTTGGTCTACTGGATACCAGATGGCTTATTTACTGGGCATGGATAGCATCACATTCTACCCTGATTCTAGGTTGATGAGGCAAATGGAGCATATTTGGGGTTTGCAGCCAGCCGGAGCTCTTTTCTGGGATATACTGATCTCTCCTAGAATTACAGTGGCTATCTTAAGTAGCTGGTGAAGAGGGGTTGATGTAGTTGAGGTCGGAGTGTTTGGGGGCAAGACTGCTACTTATGAGGTTTGGTGGGCTGCAGAGCATAGTAGCCGGGAGAGGGAGCGGAGAGCGACTCTGACTCGAGAGATGGATGCTAGACTCCGAGCGATGATTGAGATAGCTTGAGACTCTATCGGACGAGTTGATTTTGAGGGTTCTGATGAGTATAGGGAGATGCCTCTGAGGCGGCGCAAACGGTTTGCCTAGTCCCTTGGTGCATGCTGACCTTATATTAATAGGGTAGGACTTTTGTTTTTTGGTCTTTTTTTACTTTTTGATGCAGCATATATTTTTGTGAGGGCTTCGAGATAGGATGTTGACCCATGATGTATAAAGGGTTTAGTTGACACGTTTTTGGTTTTAACACTCTAAATAGTGGATACGCACAGGCTGACGTACATAGATAGATGACAGAGATAGACGTTTAAAGAACAGAGCTTTTGTGACTGTCTCTTTATATAGCTTGTACTGATTTAGGATATGTAAAAGGGAATCATTCTGACACTTTTAAAAGGAAATTCAATTTTATCCTTTATGAAATTGCCACTTTCGAGCTTTAATTTTTGCCTAAGCCTCCATTTCGATTTTGACCTAGCAGGCTGCCCTAACTTTGTCTAAGCCTCCTGCCCTTGCAGGTTTTCAAATTAGCTTGATTTGTTTTAATTTTTTGATTTTTTTTCTCATTAGCACACAAAACCTGAAATTTTCAAGTGAAGAGGGGCAAAAATGTATTTTTATTATTATTATGATCGCACCCACAGATTGGGCTACTGACATATCCTGTTCTTTTGGAACATATTTTTGAAAATCAGGTCACCGTAGTTCGACCTTACGCTAACATAAGGATTGATATTTCTGGTGCTAATGCCTGAATGCATTCACACAATGTACCTTTTGAGTTGATTGAATTTGCATGGATTAGTGAACTTGTTACCATATATGTCTGACAAGATGACACTGCCTCTTAAGAGGATTTTCTTTAGTAAGTAGGGGCTTGCTCAGTTTGGCCTGAATTTACCCGGGGATCTTACATAGGAGCTTTGATTTCCTTGAGTACAAAATAACCTTCTTCGAGTTTTCAATCCCAGATTCTCTTATTGAGGTGCCTGGCTATTATTTACTGGTAGCTCTGAATTTGATTGAGAGCTTCTAGCCTTCTTTCATCGATAGCATTCAACTGATTGTGATAGCTCTAAACTCATTCTGTTTCGAGCAACTAACTTTCTCTCATGACCCTAGTTGATATGATCTGGACTTTGATAAGGAGGATTGCTTCCATCCTATTTACAAGTGAGTAAGTTGTCGCCCTAATCGGCATCTTAATAGAGGTTATGTATCCCCATAAGGCAAATGGCAGCTATTCATGCCAACTTCTATAATTGTTAATCATCTTCTGAATGATGTCCTTAATAGACTTGTTTGCTGCTTCAATTGCTCCATTGGTCTGAGGCGTGTATAGTGAAGAGCGATGGTGCTTAATTCTGTACTCAGTCATTAGAATGGAGATCTCCTTTTGGAAGTGAGCCATTGTCTGTTATGATCTCAAAGGGGATTCCGTATCTATATATGATGTTTGTCTAAATGAACTGAGCTACTTTTCTGGAGTTCAGAATATGGTAGAATGCAGCTTCTACCCACTTATTGAAGTAATTAATGGCTATCAGAATGTACTCATGCTGATTAGAGGACTTAGGCGTGATTCTTCCAATCATGTCAATTTCCTAAGTTGCAGAGGTCCAAGGTGTTGCGATAGAGTTAAGAGCCACTAGGGGCAATTTCTGGAGCTTGGCATATATCTAGCATTTATGATACTTCTAAACAAATTTTGCATAGTTTGATCACATGGTTAATATCACAACCCCAAATTGTGAGTCGAACCAGCAATAGAACTTGGGTAAGTTTAAGGCCTTTGAGGCCCGTAGTAAGCCTGAGCTATCAAAAATCTGCCTCTATCAACATCTGACTTTGGAAACAGTAAGCCCATATTATGACATTACTCAATAATCAGTCAGTAACAATCTTAGCCCAACTTTAATATCACATTTAATTCACAACCCAGACTTATACTCATTTAATAAAAATATATTTTATGTAAAAGTCATCGGTCATAATATAGTCAAACTTTTCTTGTCATAATTGCTCCAAATTTCAGAAAATACTCCACAGTTTATTTACCAGTACATAATGATTTTTTATATATCTAAATATCAGTTTATCATCCTAACTGCGGAACCCAACAAAAATACTCAGAATATTCAACGTCTCAGATAGTTCATGTACTAACATTTTCAAAGCTAGTATTAAATACTGTATTTCTATGGAGAAAAAAACAGAGTCTTTATGAACCAGTAATACTGCCACTTCCTAAAAAAGTTTATGGGAAAGGGAGGGGGGTGAGTTTCACCAAACTCAGTGAATAATAATAAATGATGCATGACCAGATAATCATGCAAAATGCATCTCTAGTTATTGAATAGATCACACTATCAATCATACATTAACACAATATCAACATTCACAATTATTTCATCTTCAATAAATCAATCACATGAAAATTAGTTTGTGGCATCATCGAAACTCCTTGTCACATCCATATTTTCTAAACATGTCATTAGCATGCATTAAATCATTTTAGAGCCTAATTATAAATTATTATGATTTAATTACGATTTTGGTGATAGGGTTAGTTTAGTAATTTCACATGTGTAGAGATTTAATTTATTAATGATATGATTTATGCTTATATAGTTGATTAATGATGCCATATATTATTTTAGTAATTTTAAATATATAGAAAATTACCTTATGACATAATATGTTTATTTATAAAATTTTTATTATGTGTAATTAGACTTAGTGTAGTGTTTAATTCTAGCTTTAGGATAAGAGAAACCTAAAATAAATCCTAGCTTTCTATCTATAAGACTTTTGACCAAGTTAATCTTGTCTCTACACAATGGCAAATTACCAAATTGTCATTAATGAATTAATATGAGCCTTTGGATGAGTTTTTAAGATCAAATCTCCACCGTTCATTTGGAGAAATTACCAAAGTGCCTAAAAGTCATCTAAAACCTAAATAATCAAACATGCAACAACTCATCTTCTTCTTCATCAAAACCCTAGCCATCCAAACCAAACTCTCTCCCTCTCTTTTCCATTTTTCTTCACTACACTATAAAAGCAATCATTTTTGAACAAGTTCAAGCAAAAATATTTAAATACCTAAACTAAGGAAGTGAATTCTTGCATCAAAATTTCGGATTTTCAGCATTTGGTAAACTTTCGCTCATTAAAACATATTCTAGCTCTTTCTCTCTCATCTAAAATCTTAGTGATTTTTCAAATTAAGGCTAGAAATAAATTCTCATACATTCATTTATATTATTCATGCATTTAGATTTTATTTCCATTAAGTCTAAGTATTTATTTAGATTTTTCTTTTCTTAGAAGGTTCTACTTCCAAGAATAAGGGAAAAAATGTGTTAGGAGACTAGCATTTTGAAGGTTTGTGCTATTTCTCATCTTTAGATATTTTTAGAAATTATTTGGTATGATTTTATATTTTTATGTTTGAAGACTTGATTTTTATGCTTTAAATGAGTTGATCTATGTTTAATATGTCTCATATATGTTAGATGTAATTTTTATGAATTTTAGTTTATGCTTTTCATATTGATCGAATTTAATAATATTTTTTTAAAAAAAAATCTCTATATTAGTTTTTAGTGATTTTATGCTTAAATGTACATGTATGAATATTGTAGATACCAAATATGGACTTTTGTAAAATTTAAATATTATTAATATTTTTTCTAAGGTTAGCTAAATTTATGGTATTATTTTTTTTATGATGTTTAAAAACTATTTTATATATGCGATATGTAAATATTATAGTGTGAGGTTAAAGATAATAAAAAGGATAATTTTAGTAAATAATTAGACTTGTTATATAAAATTATTGAAGACATAATTTATTTTGGGTACCAAATAATATTTTCATGACTCATAGCTTTATTTGGACATGTTCCAAGGAGCAAGGAGAAATTTCCTATGCTTGTGGAGACTTTGGACAAAGGAAATTTTAAGGACTATTATGACATTTTTTAAGGATCCAAATGCAATTTGCAATAATTATGGACAAAGAACTATTTGGGACTTGATTAAGGACTATAATTATAAATTGAACCCTTAAAAGAGATTAAATTGTGGACTATGGATAAATTAATATACCATTAGTCTATTTATTCCAAGTGAGACCCATTTATAATTAATGAGGATCTTAAGGACTAAATTGTAATTTATCCTTGATTAAGATGATTGATTAAGTAGGATTAGTGATAATTAAGTAGTAGTAATAAATTAATTGGTTAGTAGTAATTTAATTAAGTAGTTAGATAGTTAATTGGTGATATCTAGATTAATTAGGTACTTAATTAGTAAATAATAGGAATAATAAAAATAATAGAATTTTATGGCTACTACATCAATTAAGTAGATAATTAAATAATTAATTGATCCACTTAAGTCCAAGTTAGGAGAATATTAGAAATAATTGAATTATGGATTAATTTAGGTGGTGATATATCATGTTTGATATTAATGCCTTGGGAATTGTGCCAAAGTCTTGGAATTTGTGCATATTAGTGAATTATGAGTGATTATGTGAAATATACTATGATTTTAATTTTAATTGGATGATATAAACTTTTTGATGCCATGATAGAATATTTTATGAAATAAAATATCCTTTGTGAATATAATAAACTATAAGAAATCAAGTATGATTATGTGCTTAATATATATATCATTTATGAATATGAAATTATGATGAAATGTTTAATATGAAAAAAAAAATGATTTTTATTAATAAAGAGGATTTATGAAAGAGAATATTTTTCTCCTATAATAAAATATTTCAGTGTAATATTGAGACTGGATATTTTATTCATGAATTCTGTTATGTATGAATTATAAAATGAATTAATTAAAATAAATATTTTTTCGGCCTTGGTCTACTTGGTTGAGTCAGTAGTTGTATAGAGGTATGACATGCCATAGGAAATACAGTATTGTCTATATGTGACATGCAGTGTCCTATAGGGGCTAATGAATCTCAATTTTATAGGAGCTAACGAACTCTAATTTTTATGGGGGCTAACAAATCCCATTTTTTGGATATGACCATTCAACTCCGACCGATGGGTCGTATGATATTACATGTGCTTTTGAGCCGTATGTTTATTATGGAATTCTCTGTCTACTATTTGATTCTTCTAAGTATGCTAAAAGCCTAATTAAAAATATAATTTTTTTATATATAAATAAATTAAATAAATAATTATACTGCTTTATGAACATATGTGATTTTATAATTAAGTATGTCTAATTTAGTGATACATGATTATTGGATTTAATTACGCATGTTGACTATGAATACTTATATTACGCATCTAAAATATGTTGTATTACGATTATACTGTCTGTTTTTGAATAAATACTATCTATGATAATATGAGGTATTATATTATTGCTTATGTGTATTTCCCTACTATAAATGGGAAATAAGCACCACTAAGCTTTATACTTAGCGCATTGACTTGTCACGCGTAGGTTTCTAATTCAGGGTAGATGGTCCACAGCGAGCATCAGACTTTTCAGAAACCCCTTATTCTATGACAGTCAGTCTTCAAACAGTATCTTTTTTAATTCAGTATTTAGAAAAAATCTAGGGGCATGTAAATATAATTAAGGCGCTAAAATACTTTTATTTAAGTCAGAATATTTTCAGAGTCAGAATATTTGAAAACAGTTTTATTTTCAGAGTCAGAATATTTTATGGCATGTAATTAATATCTTAAATACTTTCAATTAAAAAGGAACTGATTTATTATTTGTGTTGAGTTTTTATGAGATGTGTTGGAAAAATAAATTTGAAAAAAAATGTAGTTGCATTGTGGTCGAATTATAGAAGTGTCTTGAATACATTTTAAATTGTCAAGTATTAACTATACTGGTTTAACACTTCGGCGTTAAACCTAATGTGGCCTTTAGGATTCTATTTTTACGAAACCGGATTTTGGGTGTCACACTTCTGATGAGCCGTCTTCCCACATGGCTCATTTTTTCATGCACGTACACCAGGGAGTCGATGACCGACCGGTCTAATTCTCGCTTGACCAGTCCTCTCATTATTTTTTTCATGCTCTATTTTCTTTCTATACCATCAGAAGGCCACCCTATGGTCATTCATATCATATCAATATATATCATCAGATGCATACGGGGCGTCGATCTCCCTATATATGGCCGATGGTATTAAAGACCGCCCTCACAAACCCATTGTGGTCCACTTCATTCTAATTCTACACAATCAAGGCAATTCACATCACATCACATTTAATAAAAAATTTATCCAATTGCAATCATTAGATCAATAATTAATATGCAGTTATAATTATATGATATTTAATAATATTATTATATAATTTGTTAACGATATATACATATATATATATATATATATATAATGATATACCAAATAAATTATGATGACATGTAAATGCATATCATGCACAATTTATTATTACTCACAGTGGTAATAGGATATTCAAATCCTAGTTTCAATTCTAGTCTAGAGGAGTAGTGGATGAGCTCAGACAATCTAGGATTTTAAGAATATAGAAAGAACTCATCAGATAATTAATCAATGTGAAATAATAAATAGAGAATTAACTCAATAAATTACATATTATCCTTTTTGCTAGGACCAATTCTAAACTCTGCGCTACTTAGCCGCTAAACATTAATTAATTTGATTTTTTGTTACAGCCTTTGAAATAATTTAGATTCACCACCAATATGATATAACCACTAATATTCTCATTTTGAATAAATATAATCTTTTCACTGATAATCTTCCTTTTACTTAGTTTAATAACAGTCTCCAAATATTCAATAACTATTTAGTTTATTCACTTTAATTGATCCTTAATGAGCACAAATTACGTTTCTATTTGGTATCACTTAATTCATTGATTCTAAAAACCTTAAAAATATATTCATATTTCTACTTACAAGTTAACTAACAATAATTTTTTAATAACATATTTTCTTCTTATTTAATATTCAACTTTAATGCTTTAATTCAAATCAATATACTAACAATTTTACCATTAAATTCATAACATAATATTAATCAATCTCCAAAAATACCTTTTATGTTTATGTTATAATAATTAACATCAAATTCTTTAATCAAAACTATTCGATAACCAAAGTATTTTTATTAATTAATTTCTTTCTACCTAAACTAATATTCACTACCTTAATAAAATAAATTCTCAATCTCCAATAATTCAACTAATTAAATTTCTTAATTTTATTACAAAAATATTCTACAATAAATTTTATCCCCAATCTACAATTTATTTTCAATTAATCAACTACTAAATTAAATATATATACTACTCAATACCGCAACTAATAAATCAATTCTAACAATAAACCAATCTTTCACACAATTAAAATTGAAGGAATT
>CANUEP010162975.1:0-23793 GCA_947857235.1 Jatropha podagrica
TCCGTCAACACAGACTGTGCCTGAAAACGGAGCCCGGGGCTGTAATTTATAGGCGAAAAGGGACCTGAGGGCGGGCGTGACCGCCCCGCCCTCTCTCTCTTTTTTCACTCCGGAAGCCTTTTCGGGAGTTCCGGACCTCCAAAAAATATTCCAGGACTAGTTCTGCGATCCTCATAATTTTTCGGACGTTTCAAGTACCATTTTGGCATACTTTCGGTGAATTTCCAAAATGGCCTTCGGTCTGGCTGGGCTGTTTGCAGTCCGGGAAAATAGGCTTTTTGAGCCTAAAAATTGGGTATTAACGCCGCCGTTAAGGGCGGATGCCACCGCTGTGGCCGACAAACCTTCTAGTTTTTTTCTCGTTCCGGAGAATTCTCAAAACTTGCCTTTTGAGCCTCAAAATTTGAGTATTCACAATATGAGCAACCGATAACAATGATTCCCCAGTCATCATTCTTAGTATTTTCACAATTATAATATCAATTTCTCTCAATTATATTTGATATTTATTTTAACTCCCAACTCCTAGGCAACTAAGATTGACAACACAATAATATTTAATTTGATGATGATCCTTATAGAAATAGCTAAATCCCTCATTAAATCTACTAGTACCATAATATTTCCATTCACAACTTATCACATAATGAATATTCTCATTTATTATTTGACATTTTTCTAATCATTGCAGAAATAAACTCTACATATAAGTATTGCACTAAATAATCAAGGCAATCCATTATCATTCAGTGTCCCTCTATCTCCAAATCTAGAAAATGATCCCTACTTCAGTACCAGCTGTAACGGACTATTTTTCAGTGTCGATAATAGTGATTTATCGATTTGTGAATAGTACCATCGGTCCGGGATATGATATTATTTCGGCCCAAAAAAATTACTACATGTGCCTAGTATGTTAATTAATATTTTTGGAGCATGTTTGCATGATTTAGATGGGTAGAAAATATTTCATGAATATTTTTGGAGAATTGCGGCAACTAGTGAATATTATTTTTTATTGTGGTATATTAAGGAATAAATAGTGAATTATTTTTGGAAATTTAATTTAATTAATTTGTGGAGTCAAATAATATTTAGAAATGAATTATTTGACGAATATTTAGAGTCATTGGATGAGATTACCTAAGACTTGATCTTGGCCATTGATTTAGCATAACATGAGAAGCAAAGTTTGACTTTGCTACTTAAATCACCAACACTTTCTCTCTCCTCCCTTCTTCTTCCTCCATGCCAACTTCTTCTTCCTTCTTCCTCCACTTTTTTTTTCATTTTCCTACCTCCAAATACCACTAAACCACCTAATTAAATCATAGAATTTTGATTAAACCTTGAGAATTAAGTAGTAAAAGCTTGAATTTGGAGTTTCTAAGCTTTGGTTTTGGAGTTGCCATTAAAGGAGGTAAGTTGTAAATTTTGGATTTTGTGATTTATTAAGTCTAATTCTAGGATTAGCCATGGAATTCATGCATTAAGCCATGCTCTTTTCTTTTCTAGTGTTAATTTTGATTTTAATGAGCTCTTTTCCTACTTTGAAGAGATTGGTGAACCCTCCACCAGAGGCAAGGAGAAAGCCCAAGGATAGAGTTTTTAAGCTTGTTTAAGCTTGAAAAAGAGGATATTGCAATAATATCCTAGTTTCCCTTTCAGTCTCTTAAGTTTTAAATTTTAGGTTTTTGATGAATTTTGATGTTAAAGGTGTACTTAGGGTGGACTGGAAGTCATTTTCGACCCTTTTATAATTTCTATTTGCTTCTTACTTCTTCATGAAAGTCGTAGCTCTATTTCTCAACTTTCCAAAACATCCTCTTATGTTCAATTCCAATACTTGTTACTCAACTTATGATTTAAATACCAAAACTAGTTTTGTTATGGCATCTCACTTGTATATTCGAATTGACTGTCCCTTTTGGCTACTAAAATGGCAAGATAATATCTTGTGTTCTTCATAAAAGTTGTAGTTCTACTTCTTAGATTTCTAAATCATCCTCTTGTTTCCAATTTGAATATATATAGCTCAACTTATGATTTTTATACCAGAAGTGATTGTGCTAAATCATGTTGGATTGTTGATTTGTGTTCTTGGATTTCTTTCACACTCTTAGAAAATGATATGGACTATGGTCCAATCATGAAATTTGTATCATTTTGCCTTATCTTTCTAAGGAATTAAGTTTCACTCAATTTGAAGTCCTATAACTTCAGTTATACCCTGAGAACACAGCAAAGGTCAAGTTTATGGAATTAATTTGGAAAGAAACCATTTCCCCTTCATTCTCGATGGTTGGTCGAACCCTTATTTGGTGAAGGACACCATGCTCTTTCTGATTTCTATGCTTGATTTAAACTTTAATAAGGTTGTTATTAAGTAATTTGTTGGTGGTTAAGATTTCTCTTTTGAATTTTGGTGTTTAAACATTTTAGTAAGACTTAAAAAAAGGTTTTTAAAGTATTAAAAGAGTTTTATGGTTACTTGTTTGAGAAATGGATTTAATGATTTTAAAGAGTGATTTTAAGTTTATAATTAGTACTTTTAATGGACGCATTATGAAAGAAAGGTTTTTGCTTGAAACATGAATTGATTTTGTTGGATTTTACAAGTTGTAGGTTAAGTGTGAAATAATAAGTGTTAATTTTAAAATGTCTTTGGATAAGAAATGGTGAATGAGAAATGAGACTATTTATGGAAGAATTTAATTATTCTAAGCTCTACCATACATGATTGACATGTGGTATAATGAGATTATTGTGATATATGAGCATGCTCAGGTTATCAGCCCGTATTATTGGTGGAGCTATGATCATATGCTAGGGTTATCGGCCTTTATAAATAGGCGGACGTGCTCATTATTATGGTGCTTGCATAGACCACGGTAACCTCAGGTCATGGTTGTGTAATTGGTGGGTGGCGCTTTAACATGTCATGATCGATTCTACTTATATTCTTTCGGTATCAGAATGAGCTTTAAATAAAATGAAAATGAGAATTTTAATTTATTATATTAAAACTGAAAAACATATTGGCATTTGCGATATTTTCTTATTTATTTTGAGTTGGAATAAATTTTTAAGTGTGAATTTCTTATGTTCTTTCAAAATATTTGAATTTAATTATTACGATTTCGGTGTTTGAAAAAGTATATTATTAGTGAATATTTATTTGGTGTTCTTTAGATATTTTAATTTATAATCATTTAGCACCACTGAATCTTCCACTCAGTGCGTTAATTTCTATCACGCGCAGATTAGGAGCAGAGGGTACCTGTCAGGACCAAAAAGGGGCATCAGAGTAAATATAGCATTTTAGGTAGAACACGTATATTAATATAAATCATTATATGTATAGACTCTTGTGAATAATATTAAGATTGTAAGCATTTGAATAAATTTTTAATGAAATTAGTGGCCAATTTAATATTATTATTTGATTACATAACTTATATATATATATATATATATAAAACTATTAAGGTCTCCATAACCCTAATAGGATATAACCTATATATATATATAACTATTTAGGTCTCCATAACCCTAATAGGATATAAAATCTTAAACCAGATATATTTAATAGGCATTAATTCTTTTAATGCTCATTATTTAATAATGGGTTCTAAATTAAATTTTTTGGACTTTTAAGTTTAACTCAATATATATAACCAAATAAAATACAATCAATAAGCTGAATAGAAATAAAAATTTCTAACATCCTCTCACTTGAGCCAAACTAATTGTTACTTTACAAAAAATATTTTATTTAGAAAATGACTCTAGAGTTAGTTAACAAAGAAAAGTTTTGTCGAAAACAATATAATTCAAAAGTACGGTCGAATAAACAACATTAAACTGTATCATTTAAAGATACAAATAAACCATAATTAAAAACATTAATTTATTTACTTAGATGAACATTATGTAATAAAATATACTAATTTCACCAATAAACTTTTTAATGACAAACAATGATGCTTAAGTAAAATTTGAAGACTTTATTTGCTCCACTTATGCTTCAACAAAAAGCTCCGCCAATAATAACAATCTGCAGTATGTTAGTAACTTGCAAACTATAATGCTTCAACCATAAGCCTTTATAATAACAAACCATTTACACCTAAAATAAATATTTAATTTGTATTATTTAAATGATTATTTATAAAATCGATCAACGTGCATCATTCATATTCCAAAAATAAAATGATCACAATCAATGGGTTCAAGCATATAGAAAAAGAGTCAAAATATTGGTCACAACCAAAACCTCAGTAACACCAAGATTCAAATATATTAACTTTTAATAGTTGACCTCTCGGTTCATGGAATCAATAAATATATTTTAATATTTATTTTATATTCTTAGTCGTTAATGAAAATTGAGAGATATATTCAAAAACTAAAATATATTTCTATCAAGATATCATTAACTTAAATGCGCTTATAAAATCCATTTATGCAAAAAAATAAAACTATTATTCCCTTAAAACATAAAATAAACGGTAAAATAATACAAGTAGATTTCATAATAACTCTTTTATATGAAATGACTTGTATTTTTATCATGAAAAAATATTCAAAATTATTTTCCACTCCATATCCATGATATATTTCAAAAATTCTGAATGATTACCGTTTCAAGAGAAATACTATAAAAGGGTTACATACGTACTTATACATATATATTATAATCAATGCAATGTTGATTATAAGCATACTTAATTCAAAATCTTTCAAGTGATAAGAAATATGCAAATCTAAAATGAATTGATCAAACAAAGTATATATACACTCAAAGACGGAAAAATCTTTGAAATTCAAAACAAACAAGAATTTGAACTAATCTTTTAACCTCTGATCATATTTCATCGTTTCTCAATACATATATGCAAAATTATACACAATGATGGTGGAAACAGCTTCATTTAAAATAATTACAATTTACAAAAAGAAAAAGTATTCTACACAGATGTCCACATTTAACACAACAATGTATATAGGTGTATTTTATACAAACAACTAGGCAAATTTGTAACTTAATGAAGAAGAGGGAAAGAGAACACCTTGCATGTCTTGATGAGATTAAAATATACTGTGATTCTGCCAGTAAATCAGCAGATTTGTTACTCTTCAGGTTGGCCCTCCAAATTTTCTTCATCTTGCTTTTTGCTTCCAGATTCATCAGGCTTATTTTCACTAAATTTTAAGCGAAGCGGTCGACCCATTAATTCCTACAAGATGTATGAAAATATGCTAAGCTAGAAAAATGCACCTAAAATGAGAAAAGACTAAAACTAGGGAATACATGATATATATAAATGTTGGAACATAATGACTATGAAAATGCATTTATAAAATGACCTTTGTAATTCAAATTCATTTATACAAACAAGGGGTCAGCTTTTATGCCTGCCTCATACTTAAACAAGAAAAAAGAAACAAAGACTTGATGAAACAAATAACAAGAAAAAAAACTTCCAGAAATCAGAACATGGATGAGGCAGTGGTATGTGAACTGATTGGAAATCACATATGGAGGCCACAACAAAATTATAGCTTATTCCTAACTTTTTCTAAAATGGAAAGCACAAAAACAGATTGCTGATGCCTAACTTCATTGCTGGACAATGACTCTATCAAGACTGAAATAAGATATAAACCGAAATGTTTAACCACAAAGCTCAAGTTAATCAAATCCTAAAGAAATAAATGCCATCCTAAACTTGTTTAGCAGGATAGAAAATGTCATATTTGGCCTTTTAAGCCAATTTAGACCTTGAACTGGTTTAAAATGATTAAAAGGTCAAATTTTGACTTGCCAATTTAACCTCTGAACATGTTTTGAAATTTTTATAAATTAATGAATTAATTCAACTTAACAAGATTGACTTGTTCTGTGCCAAAGATAAGCAAATCAAACACATGTAGTATAACTTTAATCTGTTCAACATGAGAACTGTATAAGTGTCATATGCAATAACTCAGTAATAAAGGTCCATTTTAAAATATTTAAATTAATACATATTATGAACTCAAAATTATTAGTCAAGATAAAAAGTGATACAATATACTTCATATATTGTTTTCCTCTAACCTTTTTTATCACGCTAAACAAGTTTAAGAGTCAAATTGACCTTTATTCCAATGCTAAACTACGACACCAACTATGAGAAATATTATATTATGCAGCTGTTGTACTTAGTGTAATTTTACTGCTGTATTAAGGTAGTTTTATTTAGTTATTCAGTTTTTAACATGTCATTATGAGTTTGTTTGTTAATAAGTAGGTGATTAAGCAAGTTATTTATTGTACTAGGTAGTTATTAGTGCATAGTAATTGTAGTGAGTAGGGTGTAGTTTTTAGCTTTGTTTAGTTGTTCAAAATGCTGTGACATTGGGAAAAAAAGTAAGCAGAATTTTAAACAAGGGTTTTGAATTCCTACGATTCATAGATTCTTCTCTCTTAACTCTAAGAAAATGCAGATTCTCTCTAAGTTTGTTGATATAAGTGAAAGGAAGAAAGATCTCACCCAACCATCAAAAACTCGCCCTAAACCCTTATCCATATATCCATAACCAAATCCATATCAAAGGGCCATAATCTTTTGTATCAAAGCCAAAATTTATGGGCGACTCTATTCAACAGCAACTTGATAGAATTCTGACATTATTCCTAGAGATACAAGACATCAACAAAGTCCACGCCAAAAATTAATTGGAAACAAACATCAACAATGGAAGGGAGCAGCCATAGTCAACTGCCAAAACAAAAAAGGTTCAGCAGGTTCAGTATTTCGTAAGGGCAGTACCATTGTTTCAAAATTCAGAAAATTGGATTTTCTCAAGCCACCTAAAAGGATTAATAATTTAGGAAAGTTAGCAAAGTTGAAACAGCCTAGAATTATTGCAAAACCACTAGTTTTCTGTTATGGACGTATAGGTATTATTGAAATATTAGATTCCTAATTAGTATAGGATCCCTAGAATTAATTAGATTATTAATTTAAATAGGATTCAATAAAACATAGGTTCCTAGTTAGTATAGGATCCTAGATTCTACTTAGTCCAATCCTAAATAGACTAAACTTCCTATTTTTATTAATTTGAATATTTCCAAACACTAGATTGAGCTCTCTCTGACTTGATCCAAGGTTTGCAAGTTCCTCATGAAAAGTTTGAATTAATTAGCAAAAATAGGTCGTTAGAAAAATCAGATAGACTTTCCTAACTCAATCCTAAACTCGTATTCTTTACAATTTGGTATCAGAGCCAATCATAATGGGCGACAATAACAGGTCAGCATTACAAAACACGCCGTTACAGAGTCCATGGTAGAAGCTAGGGTTTCTGGAGTTGAAAAGCGCTTGGATAGTCAATTCAAACAATTCAGTTCCAAATTTCAGGACTAGCTACAACAGATAATGGCTAGGTTGCATAAATTAACAGGTGGAGAAGGCGAAAACAGCAGCAGCAGCACCTCGATTCCTGGTAGGACATCAAATTCACAGATAAATGCAAGGGGCGCGTTACCACCACCACTCGGAGGAATAATTCCAGCAGCCAACGTGGTTGTTCCCAGATGCACCAAGCTGGATTTTCCAACTTTTGATGGCTCTAACGATCTCTCGATTTGGTTACACCGATGCGAACAAGTTTTTTGAGAACCAAATACAAATGAATTCGACGAGTTTGGACTGGCAGCCTTCCACATGTTGGGGAAGGCACAACTCTGTATTATCAATAGCAATTGGAAAAGCGCACTATAAACTAGACCAAGTTTCAAAACTATTGCTTCATTCGATTTGGTCCTCTAGAAGGCAGCAATCCTTTGGGAGATTTGGTACGTTTGTGATAGATGGAAACTATAGAAATCTATCAGAGGCAATTTCGAGAAAAGCTAGCTCAGGCTACCCATACGTCAGAATAGATCAGCGCTTGGGATTGTTCATGGCCGGGCTGGATTATTCAATCTGATTAGATGTCCAAATGCATACCTACCAATTTGGCAATGGCTATGAGCCTCGCTAGGGCTTGTGAGAAGAAGCTACAGCTGTCTACAGTGTCACACCTCCATGATACCACCTCTTCTTCCGCCACCAAGCCCAACTACTCGTTCACAAACCAAATGCATCCCGGAGCATTACAATTCCTACACACTCTGACAGCACCTACTCTCCCTTAAATGGAGTAAAGACAAGCCAAAAGATTTATGTTATAATTGTGATGATCTATTTATTCTATGGCACCAGTGTAAAAGGCCGTTTGGTTGGAATTTGTTACTGAACCAAACTCATCAATTCAAGAACATGAGACAAAACCAGCTTAAGGACAAGCTTGCCTTCCTAGAGGAGAATAATGTTAAATATTAGTTAAATTATGGTGGCTTCCTGCTTAGTATAAGAAGCCTTAAATTAGTTAGATTATTAATTTAGATAGGATTCAATCAAACATAGGTTCTGAATTAGTATAGGATCCTAGATTCTAATTACTCTAATTCTAAATAGATTAAACTTTCTATTTTTATAATTTCCTAGTTTGCTATTAATAAAATAAGTTAGAATATTTCCAAGCATGAGATTGGAGCTCTCTAACGAGATCCAAGGTTTTCAAGTTCCTTTTGAATAGCTTAAATTAATTAGCAAAAATAGGTTGTAGGAAGAATCATATAGAATTTCCTATAAATCGCCCTGTGACTCGATCCTACCCTTGTATTCTTAACATTTTCCAACAATCATTTCAAGTCTTAAGATTTATGATTCTAGACGACAAAGCAAAACAAAAGAAAGAAATAATCAAACAACAATTATTATTAGCACGACTAGAGGGTCTTGCTTGTGATTTGGCAGCCTCTAGATAGGAAGGGATTAAAAGAAACTCGAGAATGACATAGAGGAAACGTTTGAAAAGTCATTTGATTAGGAATTTTAATCAAATATATAAGCACAACAAAAAGCTTCTTACATGCAGCAATAATAGAGGGTGATAAGGATTTTGTTTTCTTCGCATTTTTACAAGTTGAAGATTGCATATCATCCATCATTTGCACTCAAGGAAAAGTGCCTTTTTGAGGAGTATGACGTTATGGAGCTGCTGTACTTAGGGCAGTTTTACTGCTATATTTAAGCTAGTTTTATTTAGTTATTAAATTTTTATCATGTTACTATCAGTTTCTTTGTTAGAAGATATTAATGCGGTCGTTGAGCAAGTTATCTATTGTAATGGGTAGTTATTTGTGGGTAGTTATTATAGTGGGTGGTGGGTAGTATTTAACTTTGCATTTAGTTGTTTAAAATGCTGTGATATCAAGAAAAAATGTAAGCAGAATTTTAAACAAAGGCCAAACTCAGAGATTCTAGAGCTCTTTCTTAGTGAGCTCCAAGAATTGCAGATTCTCTCTAAAGTTTGTCAACATAGGTGGAAGGAAGAAAAATATCACCCAACCCAAAAGCTCACCCTGAACACTTATCCCATAGACTCATAACAAGACCCATATCAAGGGGCTGTACCCATATTATTTTATTCAGCCAACGAAAGCAATTAACCAAATTCTCAAGCCCATACAAAATGAATAGCAATCGTCAAGTGAATGCATGTTTGACCATGTTTTCATTTTTACCTTTCCATCGAAAGCTGAAATGGCAGCCTCAGCTTCCTCCCTTGTCACGAATGATACAAACCCATAGCCAGAAGATCGTCCTGTAGGGCTATCAAAGACGACTCTACTTGAAACTGGGGTGAAATTATTAGCTGAGAAGAATTCTCTTAGGTGATTTGCTCTAACTTTCCAACTGATATTACTCACGTAAAGCTTGTGTCGTGTCTCCTTGGGAGGGGCACCTGGTGGGGGTGGAGGAGAAGGTTTCTTGAACCTCTTTGCATATTCCACCCTAATAATTCTCCCTGATATTTCCTGCAGCAGAAAATCATAAAATGAAACAGATTGGCAGTGGCATCCATTCAATACAATATGGGAAAATGGCAATCAAACTCATAGCAATCTTAGGACTATCATTTTGTGAAATGAGGATGAAACATAAAAGAATCAAGCGCATTTGGAAGCCCATGTATCAAAAGATTTAGGTGGGAAAAGTTTTTTAAGGCCATTAGTGTCTGTTACAGTCTGTTATAGATCTTAACAGTTATATGATGTAATCAAGGACTTTTAACTTCCAAGTAATACTAAGATTGTCAATACAATAATTTGATGATGGCTCTCCTCTGTCTTTTTCTATTAATTTCTACCTCCCATGCAATTTTATTTCATTTTTCATCAAACCAAACTAGATAAAAAGTTGGTATGGATTCAAATTGAAAAGATTTAGATGGGAAAAGTCGTTTAAGGTTTTTAGCATCTGTTAAAGTCTGTTGTAAGTGTCAACTGTTATCTGACATAAGCAAGGAGTTTCACCTGCCAAGTGATATGAGATTGTCTAACAAAAGAATAATTTGATTTTATAAAGAATATATAGTTTTGGCACTCTCCCCCCTCTTTCTACCAGTTTCTAATCCCTGCTATTTTCTCTCATTTTTCTTTAAACCAAATGAGATATAAGTCGGTCTTGAATTCAACTTCAGAGGTAGCAAAACCAAATGAGAGAGGGAAAGAAAGAAAGATAATCTTGCTTCCCTAACGCCTTGTTTGTTATAAACTTGTTCTCTAAAATTTTTCTGGAATTCATTGGGAATTCCATGTGAATATGTTTATTATGAAAGAAATTGTTCAGTTTACTCCTATGAAATCAATTTTGTAGAACTGAATCTCACAAAATCAAATTCTATCATTTATAACTAAACTTCAAATGAACTATACCAAACTAGGTGTATAAAACAAAATCTTTGCAACTTCACCCAATATTTTAAATCCTCTAAATCATATTCAAGAAATATAATGGTTAATAATACAACTAACAGAAAGAAAAAAAAAATGATGAAACACTATGTAAGTATCACATACACACTGTGAAAGCCAAAGAATGACCATAAAGTGTTCAGAATTCAGGTAAATAAAGCTTAACAAAAGAGAATGTATAAAGAGAGGATTGCTTTTCTCTCGTTTTCTTTCTTTCCTTCCTTTTCCTTTCTCTTTTACAAACTAGCAAAAAGAACTGAAGCAAAACTTTAACATTACTTGATTTGACCTTGACAAGTTATATGCGAAGAATGAATTACAGAAAATTCTAATGTACTATACGAATCAAACAAAAGCCACTTTTTTCTCGATAAAATAACAATTTTCTACTTCAATATTATATCAAACATAAAAATAATAGAATAAAAAGGGAAAAGATGGAACAAAAATGCTTACATGAGAGTCAAATTTATCAACAACAGCCTGCGCTTCCTCCCCAGAAGCCATAGTCACAAATGCAAATCCCCTACTTCTCCCATTTTTTTGCTTTATAACCTGTATTAAAAAACAAAAGAACCGAAACCCACATCATCAGCACATTGAATACAAAGACAAAGAAAGATATTGTAGATTGAAAGAACCTCAACATCTGTCACAGTCCCACATTGGCCAAAGAGGATTTTGATATCAGCAACAGAAAGAGACCAGGGCAAATTAACTACATATAGTTTTCTCTTTTGGACTGTTTCCTCCTGGGTTTGCTGTAGTTCGGTCTCCGCTGTTAGTTCTTGTGTAGTGGAGCATATTTTAAAGGAAAGCTTTCTACTTTTTAGGTGGCTGTTGGTGAGAGCAAATAGTGGGAATTTTCCACAAACGAGAGGAGTAAAACACGAACTATGGAAATTTATGGACAGTAGTGCCTTTGATGGTTTGGATGATGAGAAGAATTTAGAGGAAGACGCATTGGTCCGGAATAGAGGGAATACAGCCTCTGCCGCTGCCATTTCTACGGTGACAAAAAATTTCAGATAGAAAGGACTATAAATACTGAGAGAAAATGTTTCCAGTTTGTTTAGGTGGAGCGACGGAATTACCGATTAAAGTTAAAGAGGCTAGAAATATTTTTAAAAAGTTAAAGGAGCGAAATTAAAAAAATTTATTATTTTAAAGGATAAAATAAAAAAAATTCAATATTTTAGGGACGATAGTTTTCTAAGAATTTTTCATAGGCCGAATACATAAAATTAACCCATGGATTTGCATAAAAAATTTTTTTGATCATTTTAATTTTTAAAATGATTTTTTAACCCTCTAGATTAGTTGATTTGTAATTTATGCTCGTCTAATTATAAAAGAAATTAAAGCGTGATACACATTCGCCAAATTAACGAGTTGGATTGGTAAGATTGCATGATGTCATAGCCACATCATCGATAAGTGCATAAATTGCCCCGTATTTATACAAAATGACCTATTGATCTTCTAGATTTATTTATTTTTTTATTTATACACTGTCAAGAAATAATATTTTTGACTTAGGCAATTTGAAGCGGCCAAAAAATTTTTATGTATAAGTATATGAATCAATTTATATATTCAATCATTTTTTATACGGGGAGGAGGGTCACCCCTGGACCCCTAGCTCTATCAATGTGTATGGGTCATGTATCTATATCTCTCTATAAATTATGTCTCATGGAAGTAAAAATAATAAATTAAAGATAATCAAATAAGAGAATAGATAGTTGAATGGTATATTTTTCTGTCCATTCTATGGATTTATAAAGAAACAACGTATGTTTTGCCTCGTTTCAAGTAGGGGACAAAACATTAATGACCAAATAAGTATCTTGGGTGATTAAATTTAAAATAAATGTATATTGTAAATGATTATGTAACGCTCAGTATAATTATGTAAAATTTCCGAAAATATATCAAATATTTATGTTCATTTTTCATTAAAGGCCCAACTGTCCAATCTCATCTTCAAGTGCTTACGTGTGCCCCAAGTTTAAAGGCGGTTTGCAGAAGTGGCTTGTTCTAATGTGAAATTTTAAATGGATATGTCCTTTGAAGTGCCAAACCATTAACTTCAAAACTGACATCCCTTTGGTTGGCTTCTTGATTTGTTTTTATAACTGCAGTTGCTTCGTTTCTTTGGCATTTTCTTCTTCTTCTACGATCATCTTTGTTTCTAAGGTAACATCTTTCTCTCATTTTCCCTTTTTGTTGTATTCTCTCACTTCTCTTTAAAAATGAGTTCTATGTATTTTTAGCCGATGTTGATTCTAGCTCTAGCTCTAGCTCTAGCTCTAGCTCTAGCTCTTCTATTTGTAAGCAACTAGATCTTCAGGTTTTCCTTTTAGTCATCATAGGTCATTTATTATAGCTTCTCTAGAGAGAGTTAGGGCTTCTAACCTCGTCATTCTTCAGATGTTCAGATAGATTTGACTCCTAGTCGCTACCAAAACCATAAAGAGAAGTAAAAAAGCACTTCTCCTTAAAAAAGAGAATATTAGAGTATCCGAGTTGAAGTCAATTTTAGACAACAAAAATTTAGAAAATTTTAGAATCAAATACTCTATCTTGCATATTTTGAACTGCAAACTATTGGGGCTAATTCAGATCAAAGCCTAAAACTTTTTATCCTGTGTGAGGAAAATCTGAAGGCAAATGTTCACCTTCCAATCCAACAATTTGTGTGATTACATCAATTTTTAAAAGTAACAGTTGGTGAACATTTTCGGGTCAAAGTCAAATTTTCTAATTTTGTATGAGGGAAATCTGAAAGCAGGCGTTCACCTTTCAATACAACAAGATTTGTGTGATTATTTAAATTTTTTAGAAGTGACAGTTTCTCAGCTTGCCTCAAATATATAAAAGTGAAAATGAGGGGAGAATAATAAGATTACCTATATTAACCTTATTGAAATTTTAAAAATCTTAAAATAATGTTAGTCGTAGTCAATTCGAAAATTATATTTTATATTAACAGGGATTTGACACTCATCTTTTTTAAGTGAAAGGTTTAATTCTCATGGACGAAGTAAATACTCGCTCAAAGCCCTTTACCCCTTCTTGGGTTGATCAATGCACTCAAGATAACTCTCGTTAAAAAAAAAAAAGAAAAATTATAATTTTATTTTTTTATTGGATAGCATTTCTAAAAGTTATTTTTCAAATAAATACATGTGGATAATAAAAAAAAAGTATACTCTTCTTCAAGGGTTTTATATGGTGAGAATAAGACGTTTCTTTTATGTAATCTTTTTTATTAATTAATTAATTTATTTATTTTAAATTTAAAACTTAAAAAAATAGAGATAAAATTATATCATAGCATTATTTGCTATTTAATTTTCATTTATTGACTTGGGAATATATATATGTATATTGTCTATCAACATCAAATTTTATTAAATTACAACATTTTTAGTTAAAGAAGGAATTTGTTTCTTTTTATATATTGAGTTTTGAAAGAGTTATATTCTTAATAATAATTGAAAAAAATTTCTTTATTAAATTAATTTACTATTATCACTTTAATTTAGTAAGAGATTTATACATCTCTTGCAATAAGTAGATGACCTCTTGGTAATTAAATATTTTTAATTTTCTTAATATTTTTTATTATATTTTAAATTTATTTGACCCGAAAGAAAATAATGTTTATAAAATTAGAAAAAAACTAAAACTAGAACTATATATTTCTATTTTGAATCACTTTTTAGGATTTCAAAAACTCATTTGTATGTGTATGTATTCCTTTTTCTAATGTATTGAGTGAGTAATACTGTTATTATCGCAAAAACAATTACCATAATCAAATTAGATTATTTGCTTATTTCTTTTGTTTATCCAGAAATAAAAACACTAGTGTAATTAAATTTATGCGTGCATTAACTACTCAAGAAAAAGAATATTTTCTGCATCTTTTGCTTGGATTGGATGCGTTTTTTTTTTTTTTTTTTTTTGTGGTAAATGAATTTATGAGTGACATGAGCATGTGGAGATAAGTTGCTCAAATAATGGCTAATTAGTGCATATGTTTGATGTATATGAATTAGATAGGTAAAAATGAAAATTGTTAAGTTAATATGCTAATATAAAGAAAAAAAACCAACCATGAAAATTGAAAGGAGTATGATTTGGTATGATGGAGTCATGATTTTAAAACATGGTTGTCATTTTCTGATAATTCTTGGTTAATTAAATACCATGATTTTTAGGACTCAGATAAAAATTGAAATAATGGGTATCGAGGTAAAAGCAAAGTTAAAGACTTATATATTTTAGGACTATATGAGCTTTATATGGACTTGTAAAAATAATGACTTAAGTTGAACTTACTATGCTTAAATTAAGATAATTTTTATGTTAAATGATTAGGAGGATAAAAGTTATCATTGGTAGGTTAGAATAATTGTATACTTATAATAACCTCTGAACCTGAACTTACTAAAAGTGATATTCTGGATACTTATAATAACTTCTGTACTGAATTTGAAAAACTTGTTAAAAAGCATAAAGTTCTAAAGAAAAATTACAAAAAGTCAAAAACAGAATGTAGTCAATTAAAATATGCTTTTTATTAAGAAGTTACATGCAAAAATTTAATCACTGAGATCAAAGATCTGAAAAGATGCAATGAAAAGTTTTCTGAAAATCTGAGACACTTTGAGGAGAAATGTAAAAATCTGAATTCTGAAAATGAATCGTTAAAAGCTAAGATTAGAATTCTAAAGTCAATTTCAGAATCATTTTCTAACGGAAAAACAAATTCTAATTGTGATTGTACTTCAAGAGAAAAACATGTTTCTGTGAATAAAAGTGTCATTTCTAATGTTGTAAAATTAGAACATCAGAAACACATTGAAAAATCAGGTAGTGTTAATCAAAAGAAAAATCACAGAAAAAAAATTGAAAAAAGAATCTACACTTGTTACCACTAATCCTCTAGGACCCAATGTATGTTGGGTGCCTAAATCTGTGTGATATTATCAAGTGTGCCTAAGGAGCGAGCTGAGAACAGAAATGTGGTACATGGACAGTGCTTGCTCTAGGCATATGACTAGTGTTAGAAACAAATTCACTAGATTAGAAAAGAAGAAGGGAGGTACAGTGAGCTTTGGACATAAAGCTAAAGGTAAAATTGTTGGTATTGGTGTGGTAGGTTCTAATCCTTCAATAGAAGATGTATGTTTAGTAGAAGGATTGCATTATAACTTGTTGAGTGTAAATCAGATTTGTCATAAAAATAGAAGAGTGATCTTTGAGCTGTTTCATTATGAAGTTTAAAGTATGCATGATAACAAAACTTTGTTTGTAGGTAAAATATTTGGAAACATATACTTAGTAGATCTTTCTGATATGCATAACCTAAACATATGTTTAGTTTTTGTAGACAATTCTAGTTGGTTATGGCATAGAAGATTGGGTCATGCAAGCATGCACCTCATTTCTAAATTATTTAGGAAATATTTAGTTCGTGGTTTGCCTAAGTTAAAATTTGAAAAAGATCATATCTGTGATACTTGTCAATTGGGTAAACAAACCAGAACATCTTTCAAATCTTAGGGCATGGTTTCTACTTCTAGACCTTTAGAATTGCTGCATCTTGATTTATTTGGACCTGTCACCCCTTCTAGTCTTGGAGGTAAATCATATGTATTTGTCATTGTTGATGATTACTCTAGATTCACTTGGACTCTCTTCCTTAGAAATAAAGATGAGTCATATGACCTGCTTGTTCATCATTGCAAAAAAATTCAGAATGAAAAAGGATACAGCATCACTGCGATTATAAGCGATCATGGGAGAGAATTTGAAAATAAGAAATTCAACGATTTCTGCAATGAAACGGGAATCTTCCATAGTTTCTCGGTACTTAGGACACCCCAGCAAAATGGAGTACTTGAGCGCAAGAATAGAACTCTTCAAGAAATGGCCAGAACCCATGCTGAGTGATTCTAAACTTCCAAAATACTTCTGGGCAGAAGCGGTAAACACAACATGTTATATTCTAAATAGGGCCTTGGTAAGATCTAAACTGAAAAAAGACTCCATATGAGCTTTACAAAGGCAGAAAGCCAAACATTGGCTATTTTCACATATTTGGGTGTAAATGCTTTATTTTAGATAACAAGAAAAACTATCTTTCTAAATTCAATGCAAAATCTTATGAAGGAATTTTTCTGGGTTATTCTAATAATAGCAAAGCATAGAGGGTGTTTAATAAAAATACACTAGTTGCAGAAGAATCTATTCATGTTGTTTTTTATGAATCTGATTCTACTTTTAGAATTTTAGAAAGTGATGATGTTGTAGACTTTAATAAAGAAAAATAGCTAGAACAGCCGGAAGACGTACAGAACGAAGACGAACAGGCTAAATCAGAGGACAGTCATGAAGATTAGAATGTCACAGAAAACCAAATGCTAGAAACAAAAAATGAACATTCTGACTTGCCAAAAGAGTGGCGATTCCACAAGTATGATCCTTAAGAGGATATCATTGATAATCCTTCAGAAAGGATGATGATTAGAGCTCAACTTAGAAGATATTTTGGTAATGTTGCTTTCATTTCTCAAATAGAACCTAAGAATATTAATGAAGCTCAAAATGATGAGAGTTGGATTCTTGCTATGCAAGAAGAACTCAATCAGTTTGAGGTAAACCTAAATTGGAAACTTGTTTTTAGACCTAAAAACTATTCTATTATTGGTAGTAAATGGGTGTTTAGAAATAAGCTTGACGAACATGGTAATATTGTGAGAAAAAAGCTAGGTTAGTGGCTCAAGGTTACAACCAAGAGGAGGGCATCGATTTTGATGAGACTTTTACCCCGGTTGCTAGACTTGAGGCCATTAGAATGCTTTATGCATTTGCATGTTTTAAAAACTTCATGTTATATCAAATGGATGTAAAAAGTGCTTTCTTAAATGGTTTTCTAAATGAAGAGGTGTACGTTGAACAACCACCTAGTTTTGAAGTTTATGAAAAGCCAAACCATGTTTATGAACTTACTAAAGTGCTTTATGGTTTGAAACAAGCTCTAAGAGCTTGGTATGAAAGATTGAGTAAGTTTCTAATTGAAAATGGTTTTCTAGAGGAAAGGTGGACACTACACTATTTATTAATAAGAAAGCTTTTGATATTCTAGTTGTACAAATCTATGTTGATGACATAATCTTTGGATCTTCTAACGACCTTCTTTGTAAGGAATTTTCTAAGATTATGCAGGATGAGTTTGAAATGAGCATGATGGGAGAGTTGAACTTCTTCCTTAGGCTTCAAATTAAACAAGGTGACAATGGAATCTTCATAAACCAAGGCAAGTACTCGCGGGAAATGTTAAAAAGGTTCAAACTGGATAATACTAAGGTATGTAGCACTCCGATGAGTCCATCCTCAAAATTAGAAAAGGATAAAAAAGGAAAGGATGTGGACATAAAGTTGTTTAGAGTATGATTGGTTCCTTACTATACCTAATTGCAAGCAGACCTAACATTCACTTTAGTGTGTGTCTATGTGCTAGATTTCAGTCAAATCCCAAAGAATCACATTTAATTGCTATAAAGAGAATTATAAGATATCTTTGTGGTTCTTCTAATCTTGGCTTGTGGTATTCTAAAGATGATACATTCGATCTTGTTGGGTATAGTGACTCTAATTTTGCAGAAAGTAAAGTAGATAGAAAGAGTACGTCTGAAACTTACCAGTTTCTAAGTAGCGCCCTTGTATCTCGATTCAACAAGAAGTAAGCATCTATCGCTCTTTCTACTACAGAAGCAGAATACATAGCTGCTGGAAGTTGTGTGGTACAAGTTCTATGGATCAAGTAATAATTGGTAGACTACGGTCTGAAATTAGAAATGATTCCAATCAGATGCGATAATACAAGCGCTATCAACCTTTCTAAAAATTCAATTCAGCATTCTAGAACCAAGCATATAGAACTTAGACACCACTTTATCCGAGATCATGTTCAAAAAGGTGATATTGTGGTTGAGTTATTCTTACAGAAAAGCAATTGGCGAAATATTTTTATCAAACCCTTGAATGAGAGCCAATTTTGCTTAATTAGAAGAGAACTACGTATGTTGGTTCTAAACTCTTAACTTTGAACTCAGTAAGTAAGTTCTAAATGCTTTCAATGAATGAAAATGAGAAATTCTATTTGTGGTATGTGTTTTGCCGATATTAAATCTGTGTAAGTTCCTTTTGTGTCTATGTAATTAGAATGTTATATGGGGTTCTGATGTTGAATTCTAATGTTGCCATCAACATCAGAATTCAAACTTTGTTAGACATGTCAAGTGTTTTATTTTCTTTATTTTTTATTTATATTTATATTTTTTTTATTGCAAAAGTGGCAGCAGGTTGTTTATTATTTGTTGCATATTAGGGTTATCAAGAAGTCTTGTCAGTTATTTTCTTTAGTTTCCAAAAATTGCTTTTTGTTTAAAGTTCAAATTAATTAAATTTCCTTCTTTCTCTCTCCTACATTTTTGACACCAGCTTCTTCTCTCTCCTCATTAATCAAAACTTCCTCAAGAAGCTATCTCTCTCTCTTCTTCCCAAAATGTAAACACAAATTAATTTCACCTTTCTCTTTCTTCATCTTCTATCTCTCTCGCGTTACTCAGAACTCTCTCTGTCAAACCCTAGAAAGCCTTCTAAAACCTAATCAAGCACAATGTCCAGTTCTAACCCTTCTCCTCCCTCTGAGGTTATGACAGCTGAAGAGCTCAAGACCCTTGCACGTCTCACTAAGAAATACAGAGAGCAGGAAGTTGAGTTGTTAAAATTCTGCCTCAAACAAGTCCAAAGTTGAAGCAAAGTAAGGTTAAGACTGCAAAAAGAGAGGGTAAAGGAAAGAAAGTGGCAAAAGATGTCTCACCAAAGGGAAAAGGTAAATCTGTTCTTTCGCACAACTCTTTGATGCATTTTTACTCAATAGATTGGAGATTTTTTTGTAAAGCAGAGTTTGATTTTAAGAGTATGTTCGAATATCATGGTTGGATAAATTTCTTAAAACTTAATAAGCCCTGCTATGAGAATGTTGTAAAAGAATTTTATGGGTCTTTGAAGGAAATTGGCTCTGAGTCTCTGTCGGTAAGACTTGATGGGGAAGAAATGGTTTTGACTCTAGATGATTTTAGTAAAATCTTCAAAATTCCAAACTCAGGATCTGGAGTCACTAAGATTAAGGAAGTAACCAAAGTCAGTGAGTATAAAAAGGAGGATTTTGTGTAGAAAATCACCAGAAAAGACTATTCCATGAAAAAGTCAGTGATCCACTTCTCTGATCTGTAGAAAAATGTAAAATGGTTGTATAAGTTGATTGTGCATTGCATTTTTCCAAAGAGCGGATCATTGACTAATGTGAACCAAGTGGAACTGTTCTTAATGTGGCATATCATCAAAAGGAAACCATTTAACTTGTGCTATGCTATAGTCAATAAAATGGTCAGCAATCCCAAAAAGCTTTCATATGGTATGGTTCTCACCTTTGTATTTGAGTCTCTGAAAGTCTATTTGAAGAAGAAGAAATGTTAGCCCGTGTCAAGGCTTGACAGTAATTCCTTGAAGTTAAAAGATGATGAAGAAGTTAAAGAACAAAAGTTGGGAAAGAAATCTGTAGAGAAAGAGTCAAGAGAGTTAGGATTAGAAAAGGAAGTAGAAAAATTAGAAAAGGAGAAAAACAGTTCTAAAAAAGAAGATGTAAATTAGAAAAAGAAAAAGAGAAATTAGAAACAGAAAGTCAGGAGGAGATAGCCAAAAAAGTTGCTGAAGTTGAAAAAGATGTGAATTTAAAAAAATAGAAAGAGGGTTTAGAAAAGGAACCAGAAGCGGAGATTGGAGCAAAAATGGAGGATGCAAAAGAAAAGAAGGATGATCTTAGAGAAGAAGCTGAGGAAGCCAGTGATGTAGAAATTGAAAAACTAAACTTAAGTGCTGATGAAGAAGAAGAGATGAATTTTGGTGCTGGCCAAGAAGCAAAAAAGGAGACTGAGGTAAAAAAGACTCCACCAAATGTGGCTGAACAGAGTGACAGAGAGGTTGTTCTGATGGAAATAGAAAAGAGCTTGATTGAAGAGTATGACAAGGAGCTTGAAGCAAGCATTAAGCATGTAAAGGTTGTAATAGAGCATACCAAATGTTTGGTTGACTCTATGGAAAAATTAAGAAGCCTCAATGAAAGGAGACTTGCTCTTCTCAAGGTTAAAACAGCAGTGCCCTCTCAATCTTCTGGAAGACCAAAGTGGTACAAAAGCACTTCTTAGGGAACTATCTACAAGAGCCGCAAACCTCCTCTTCCTCCTTTTGCCAAAAGACCTTTCACTTCCTCTGCTGCCCAGAATCTCTGTAGTGCCAAAAAACCTAAAACTGACTCTTGATGATATTTAATACCCTCTATTGTTTATTATTTGTTGTGTGTTTATGTCTTTCGTGTGTTGCTTTTATTTTTTTTAAGAATAGTTATAATTTTTTTCAATTGGTTTTCTATTAAATCTGTATTTCTGTGCTTTATTTTCTTTGCTTGGAGTTCAAAAATTCCCTGATATATCTCTCGTGTGTTTGACTTTTAACCCTCTTTTATGATGACAAAAAGGGACAGAACACTGCACTGCACTGCACTACACACTCTCTTGAAACATAGTAAAATTTCAATGTATATATCATGTTCTAAAATTGTGAATTATTTGTGTTCTAATATTGGTAACTCTGTGTTCTAATGTTGAGAATAGAATGCGCTTTTCTTAAGAAATGTCTCTGTCTGTTAGACTTTAGAACTTTGTTCTAATTCTAAAGTTAGTTTCTAATCTTCATTTTATTCTGAATTTCATAAGTCTTGTTTGCACTTATTCAGGGGGAGTCCATGTAAGTCTTAGTTGTCCACCTCACGATAAATCTACTGATTTTAGGACTTGCACTTTATTGGTATGCATAAATATAGGGGGAGCACATGTATTTACTGTTAATAAATTTATTGATTTTGTCATCATCGAAAGGGGGATATTATTGGCTCAAGGTTTAATTCTCCTCTTGATTTTGATGCTTATTTTAAACCAAATAAATTTATATATCATGTTTGTGCTAAAGATATTTTATGTAGAAATTATTATTAAAGATTAATTGAAGAAATTATTTTTCTACATCCAAGACATTTATTTGAAGACCATGAAGACTATGAAAGAATTATTTTTGGTTAGTATTATTGTGTGTCTTAGGAAATTAATGTAGGATTGAGAGTAAATAATGTTATAATTACAAATTTACTTTTCTCTCTCCCAAAAATTATTTATAAATGATTTTAAATAAATTTGAAAGAAAAATGCCCAAATGATTTTCTCCAAGATTTTCCATTCAAAAATATTTTTGGAGTAAGGATATTGGCAGTTATTTAATGAAATTCTGATCAGCTGTTGTGTCTTTAAACACAACTGTCAGAATTCTATTATAGCTGTTAGCTTTCTGATCTTAAATGCAAATTCATGTTTTGATGCAACAACTCTTTTTATCTAATGCTAACAGTTGTGCATGTTTAAACTAAGGGAAAAGTTCATTAAATACTTTCCATGCACTTCCTTGTTTTAGCCAAAACGTGACAGACATCTTAAATGCTTTGACTTGTAAACGTTATTGAAGTAAATCTGTCACTTCTCTATAGAACTTTTTCTGATTCTCGTAGTTAACGTTGGACAAGAGTAGGAGCCATTGTTCAAGTTTTTGAAATCTCTTTAAGCTCTCTCTTCTACCCCCTTCGTGTTTCTTTTCATCATTGTTCTTCAAGAGATATCATCCAAGTGAAAAGAATTTTGTTTTCAACTCTTTTTGAAGAATAGATTTGCGTTTCTGATTTCAAGTCTGTGTTCTGTTCTTCCGTGCTTATAATTATATTTCTCTCTTTCCATATAGATTTCTGTAATCTATTGTGGTTAGAGATCTTTAAAAGAAATATATTTGTGTAGTAGCTTGTTGAGAAGCTATTGTGTTATATGTTTTCCAGCAACCTTCTCCTGAGTGAGATTCTAAAGTCTTGATTTGAGTTTTCTAATCTCTGCAAAACAGAAAAGAATAGAGGTTAACTAGAACCTGTGAAATCTAGTGGGTTAAGGTTAGATTTAGGTGTTAAATCTATTTCCTTATAATTGTTGGTTTGTCTCTTACCCTTCAAAATAGATAACATAGTGGAGGATCTCAAGATGCGTCTTGGAGAGTGGATGTAGGCGAGTTAGTGCCAAACCACTATTAATTCCTATGCCTATCTTCTTTCATTTTCTGAAGTTTTTGCTTAATTATTTTCTGTTTACACAAGTATTTATATTTTCAGAAATGCTAAGTTGATTTAGGTTCAGTTATAATCGGGAATAAACTCTATCTCTGTTGAAAATTAGAACCCTAGATTTTTATATTGTGATTTTATCATGTTCTAATTTATTATTGTATATTCATTTCAGTTCAATATTTTAGCTGTAATTGATTTTCTAATATTACAGAAGCTTTGTAAAGAAGTTCTAAACGCAAATACTTCACTTTACAAAATCTTTCTAATCTTATAGTAGCTTTGTGAAGCTGTTCTAAACTTGATAATTTCACTTCACAGAGCTGTTCTAATCTTGTAAGAAGACTTGTGAATCAGTTCTAAAATCAATTGTTGTATTTCACATAGTCATTCTAAACCTGAAACTGTGTGTTGAGAAAGTTTTAAACTGAATAACTATCTCTCACAAATACATTTTAATTTTGGTACGACAAAATTCTAATCTGGTGTTTTTAAAAGCAAAATTTTTAGAAGATCCAATTCACGGGGGGGGGGGGGGGGGGGGGGGGGGGGGGGGGGGGGGGGGGGGGGGGGGGGGGGGGGGGGGGGGGGGGGGGGGGGGGGGGGGGGGGGGGGGGGGGGGGGGGCGAGGGGGGGGGTGGGG
>CANUEP010163103.1:0-20133 GCA_947857235.1 Jatropha podagrica
TTCCTATTCAATGATAAAATAGTAAATCCTAATCAAATAAGGAAACGGAAAACTAATGCAAATCTGAAATAAAACAGTAAATTAAATAAAATCCTAATTGTGCTAGGAATCCAATTAGGACTAGGATTGCTCCTGCATCAATTCCAGCCTCCATAGTAATCAGGTGTCATGCTTACTTTCTATCCATGGGTGTATCACCAATTTGCATTGCCACATCAGCTTAAGACTTTACCTTCTTCTGCTTTAATTCTTGGTATCATTCAGGGTAACCATGGAACTTGAAACATGTGTCCTGGGTATGCCCTCTTGCCTTGCAATGTTCACAGTTCCTATCTTCCTTTCTTGTAAGTTCTTTTTTTTTTTTAACATAGGCTTCCCATCCTTATAACTATTGTTCATTCTATATCGTACCTCCTTGTGCCAACATTACAGTAGTGGTTTCCCTTGACTCAATCAAAGGGTGATGAATCTCCCTCTGCTTCTCAACCTGCAAAATCATGAAGTAGCCTTTATTTACATTAGGAAAAGGATCCATCAGCAATATCTAATTTTTAACATGATCATAACTCTCACTAAGCCCCATAAGAAACTGAATTAACTTGTCTTCATTATCAAGATTAGTTATGTTCTTAATTGCACTGCAACTACAAGAAGGAAGCTGCCTTAAGCATGACAACTCGTCCCACAAATTTTTAAGCTTTGTAAAATACACAACTACACTCATATTTCTCTAGTTGAAATCACTTATACCTCTCTTAATTTGATATAGCAAAGGTCTGTTACTCTCCCCAAACCTATGCCCTAGCTCAACCCAAAGATCCTTAGCACTAGTTGCATATAAGAAAGCCTCTACTAAATCCTTCGAAATTGAATTAAGAATCCATGCAACCACCATACTATCAACGCACATCCGTTTATCAAACAATGAAGAACTACTATCAGGCATTTCACATTTTCCGTTAATGAATCCTAATTTGTCTTTTGCCCTGAAAGAAATTATCATCGACCTACTCCAAGATAAGTAATTTTGTCCAGAAAGAGGTATACTTACTAAACAAACTAAGACCAGGATTATCTGAGTTAAACAAATTGAATGCATCGCCACTCGCCTCCGCTCCAAAATCCTTTCGATAGCTAGTTCTACTTCTAGTGTCATTCTATTGAACTCTATTGAGAAGTAAGGATTTCCTCAATAATTGAATCTGAAGGAAGTGTATCTTTGGTGAAACAAGAACAAGAAACAAAACGCAATCAGAGTTGTAGTAGGCTCTGATACCATGAACAAATTTACAAGAAGATTAAGATCTAAAAATGAAAGAAAATCACTTTAAAAATATTATTGATAAGTCGTTATGATCTTATAGAGTCCTTTTGGACTATATACACTAAAGAGTAAAGTAACAGCTAATATTGACTTTTCTCCTTAAGAGGCCAATTATATACTGACATTTGTACAAGTAAAACAATGAGACTATATAAATATACTTTACAATTATTTAATTTAATTATTTGACTATAAAATATGATTTAATTATTATTTTTGTTAGATATTAATTCTACAAAATATAAAAAATAAAGGAAAATTTGAAAATTTTCAATATTCATATATACTAATATCAAATAAAAAAATATTTTAGTTTAATTATATATATATATAAACAGAGCATTTTGCGTTATAAGGAAGTCAAGTGTAAGCCTTTGAAAAAATCAAATGTGAGCAGGACAACAATTATTTAAGACAGTTATAATAAAATAAGACATAATTGTAAAAAAAACAAGTTATTTTAGATAATGTCTTTATCAAAATAATATGTATAAAAAAGATTATCTCTAACACTAATATATTAATATATTAATGTAAATTTATTTCTTATTACAAAATAATTAATAAGTAATCTATAAGTTTACGGATATGATTTTTAAAAAGTAAGACATTCACACACTATACTAAATAAATAATATACTAATATTTCAAGTAAATATAAAATCATTCATAAATATGAAATAAAATAAAATATAATTTTTTATTTCAATGTAATAAAAAATTAAAAAAATATATTTCATTTTTAATTAATAATTAAAAAAGTCTTAGTGGATTAACTTGGTGTATGGAGTAGTCTCATATGTCAAAAGTTAAGTTGTATAGCCACAGGATACAAAATACAAGAACATACAAAATATGATAACTTTTAAAAAATTACGACATCCACATTTTTAGGATACACAATACAGAACAAGTAATTCAAAGCAATTCTGAGCCTTGTAGTTCAATCCATGGTAGGTCGATCTTTTCTTGTAATGAGATGAGGATCCATTATTAGATAGATGAGATAGATGTAGCACAAAATACAGAAGATAAGTTTATAAGTATATTTTCCAAACATCAAGTACAACTTATCGAAACACATCTAGTTCGATTAAATTAGCAATGCAACTTGAAAACAATTTAATGGGAAAAACGGAGGAAGGCATTGAAAAATCAATATAGCAAATAGGAAATTATTTGTGAAATCAATATGGCAAATAGGGAATTATTTATAGCAAATAGGATATTAGATTATACAACGTGTTCAATTAAAAAAAAATCTAGCTAGATTTTAGAGTTCTAGTTAGATTAGGTAAGATGATTTTATTAGATTATATATTTTAAAGTTATCAATTACCAATACTAAATATTAAATTGAAAAATAAGTTGGCCAATCAAAATATAAGAAAATAAGAAAAAAAACTACAAATTTTCTAAAAGAAAAAAAGAAAAATGGAATGATGAACAAAAAGAGAACGTCTTAAACCTTCTATTTGTTTTAGCTTTCATATATATATATATATATATAGATTGGTGTGACTTCACATTATCTTTGTGGTCCAATCACCTACTTAAATTGTTATTTAAGTTAGTTCAATTTTCATTTTTAAAAATGCAATGGCATGAGGCAGTTGTAATCAAAATTTGACACTTTCAATCTTGTTTTGTTGATTGACAAATAAACCAATTGAATTATGATTTGTCTTGTGAATGACCAATTAAATTATGATTTAGTTAGCCAAGTTGACTGATTTAATTGAATTATGTTTTAATTAGCCAAACTATATGAAAATTACTCTTACAGTAAATATGTGTTATATGCTTACTTGAAATGCACCGTTTTGGCATAATTGTGATGGATTATGGGAAAAGGCACATTGAATGTCAAACATCTGCATGGGGAGATTTTTTTTGCATATTTGATATGCATATGCCTCTTTTTGCAGGGTTTAAGTTTACAATATTTAGTTTTGAATCTCTATAGAATATCTTTATGTATCAAATTATCACTGGATATCTCTTAGTAAAAATATCTTATTATCGTTCGCACCATTTATTCACTCCTCCTCATCCTGTTCCTCTAATTCAGCCAAACCCTAAAAAAACATCAACTAAATTTTCCAGTCGCATCAAATCTCTAGAATTGATACTCACTCAACTTTGAGATGAATCTCAAAAACAACAATGTCATTTGCAGAATAGATATCAATGCCATCAACCATAGTGCTTTGGTATTTCCCAGTTCCCATATTTGATTTTCCATGCTTTTCTTTTTTTATCAGTATAGCATCTTTTTCATTTTATTGGGGTACTCGTTTGTTTATTTTACCCATTTTATTGAATTCTTTTTCCATTATGTTCCCTAAATTCAATTGATTTGTCACTCTAAGCAGTTTAAAATTGTTCTTTCATATACTCTCTTTGAAGACCTTTTCCCTGAGATTTATGGAGACGACAACCACTCACAAATGGTTCGCCTTCACTTTTTGAACATCGACACAGGACAAATAGAAGATTAACATAAAAAACCAAGTATGGTTGACTGATGATGGAGGAGTTAAAGGAATTTTTTGCTTTTTATGATGTCCAACTTGGCAATAGGTTGTCTCTCCTTTATTGCTAGCCTAATGAGTTCAAAGTGCGTATACTAGATGCGACAAATGAGGAGATACAGTACCCTCTGAAGAATGACCCCATATGCTACCTCCAGTAGCAGCAGTACTAGAAATGGTATTAACAATTGCTTTTTTTTATTATTGCATGAAAGTTGGCATGACCATTGCTCAAGGGGACAGTTCTATGAACCGGCCAACTTCTCTACCTGCCTCCTATGACAAATCCTGGTATATATATATATAGAGATAGATAGATAGATAGATAGATAGATAGATATATTGAGAGAGAGAGAGAGAGAGAGAGAGAGATAATCCTTGCTGTGACAGACTTTAATTTTAAGTGTTTAAAAATTTATGACATCATGTTTAAAAAATATATAGATCCTGCTGAAAGGGTTCAAGCAGTTGCCCCTACACCTTGGGAGTTTAGATTTGTAACGACAGAAAGATTCCAAATATAAAGTTGTAAGTATTACTTGCATTACTGGTTTGTTCTATTTTTTAATTTGTTTTCAGATGCTTATCTGTGTGCTTTTATTTTATTTGTATGTTTTATTTTGTTTGGCAAGATATCCTAGTAGAGGAAGCGATGGAGAAGTTAGAGGTTAAGAAGAAGACTTTTAATATCAACACCCCCTTGGAAAATGACTGTAATATTCATGTGGGGAACTTTTGTAGGTTGATGAGGAGGACCAAGAAGGGAGCATTTCATTGGAGTACAAGATTTGAGAATGAATGGGCAGAGTTTGTTGTGCGGAACTGATTGCTAGAGAATGATGTTTGTAGATTCACCTTGGTGGCCCCAACAAATTTCATCTTCCAATGACAAGGGACAATGTAATTCTGTTTTAGCCCTTTATTCATTAGCCATATTTTTATTTTTAGTTTAATTTGTGTATTTTGGAGAACATGACATTTTTATATGTGTGCTTCTAAATATTTGTAGAACTAATATATTTGACTATCATATACACTTATATGTTACATTTTGGATGAATATGGTTTATTTTGCATTGTATATGATAATCAAACCTAATTGACTTCTCTTTTGGTGTTTTACGCATTTTTTTTCTTTTATTTCATGAATGATTCTTATGTTTCAATTAGCATGTGTGGACTTGTATTATTGGTGGTATTGAACATCTTCTAACAAAAAATTGAGCCCCCTGAATTTTCATAAAATAAGGAACCACTTTATATAAATTGGATTTGGGCCCTTTAGGAGTTACCTTATTTTATTGAATCAGTACATAGGCTTATTTATGGAAACTTAAGCCCAGTTGTAATAATAATTATGATAGACCCATTAGAATTAAAGTCCATAATATGACCTAATAAAAAAATATGTTTATGATACGACCTAATAAAAAAAATCTGTTTATGAAACCCAATCGTCTCCACCACTGACCGGTAAAATAAATTTTGGTGTTGGATATAATATTGTTGCTGGTGTAGAATAATTAAATGCATTGGGGGAAGTATAAAAAAGGTATAGATTATATCAAAGATTAGGGCAAAGAAACACCTATTTCTCCATCAAGATAGTATCAATCCTATTACTCAAAACCATATCTCATACCCTCTTTCTATATATAAATGATTACCAATTTATAGAATTTGGTCAGCGAAACATGTAAGAAGGAAAAAAAGATTTTTTTCCCGTTTACTTAATTTACCATTAGATCTTAAAGTTAGTATAATTGGTTTTATAGCAAAATCATCTATCAATGCGTTGATCCACCTCAAATTAAGGTAAGTTTCCTCTTATTTTTTCTAGTCTAGTACTTCATTGTTACATTTATATTTTTTCAATGAAAAAAATTGAAGGCCTAATATATAATGTGCAAATAGTTGTAAAGAGATGCATGTTTTGTGTGAAAAAAATCCATATATAAAATTGTCTCACTCGATGAATTTCCAATCATGTCAACAAATCTGATTATCTATTTATTTGCTTATTGCGGCATGTGTTTGGTAAATGACAACCCTGAGGCATTATATAGGCTTGGCATGGTAACTAATATTCTCAAATGAGTTCATTAGTATCATTATAAACATCCTAGAGCTTTGTACTACTATTTGTGACTGACCTATTGTTCAAATAGAAATTGCTATGATAGTGTTTTTTTATTTTTTATATGCACAAAATTACTACTTCTCCGGTTTATCTTTTGAATGTGGATTCGACCTAATTAGAATGATAAGCACTAATGGGCAATGTATGTGCATGGTTTGTTGCTTTGTCTAAATGAAGATAATTTATAAGACTAAATCGAGGGTGTTAAAAAGATTCATGAGGTCGAGCAAAATGGTATGTTAGCTGAATGTCGTCGTAAGTTGGATGCAAATTTTTAGAGTTTAAATTGAATAGCTTTCTTGGATTTTCTTGAAATTATTTTAATTGAAGTTACCAACTTGGAATTTTTGCATTAGGCATTAGAATCTCTAGAATTATTCAGTTGCTTTCCAACTTGTGCAACTCGCATTGAACTCCATTACTTAGTTAATCTTTTTATCCAGATTTTCAAATTAGATTTTAATGGATTGTGCTACCTTTTTATTATAATTCAAGTGTATCACTTGACTTAACTAAATAACTGTGGTTTGTTGATCTTTGTTCAGTGTTAGCCGTACATCGTTTTATATTACATATCAGTCCCTAAATTTTAGTGTACATATCAATGAATATCAACCATTCTGATTATGAATTGCATATATATGAGGCTTCCATTCATAAAAGTGGCTTAAAAATTATTCTCCATTTGGTCAAAATTCAATTTACCAAATAAGGGTCTTTCAATACCATTAATTAGAGAAAATTAAATGACATAAATGTATCTACTAAAATCACAAAAAATGTATTCATCCATATTAAGATGACAAAAAATTTAGCTTCTTGGTATCTTGAAATTTAATATTTTTTTTTCTTAAATTTCCAGTCAATACTCATAACCAGTACATTCAACATTCAAGTCTAAATTTAAACGAACAGATTCCTATGTAGGAATCATGTTCTCATACATATCAAATCAGTCATCATCTCTTTGTTAATCAAATGGAAAATTGTTCAAATCAAATAAACTTCAAGCATTGTCATATGCAATTATGTCATATACATGCCTGTCTAGAGTTATATCTTGTCATATATAGGAAAAAAAGGAAAACTTAAAGACAACAAACAAGTCATTTTGTAGTTTATTACAAGTAAATTATGTAATTCAATTCATTTCTTAGTCAACTAACTATCTAGTTATTATAATATATGTGAATTATTTCGTCCACCGTTAGTTCCATGTCAACCTTTTGGACGACCTTTTGTTCCTCAAACTCTACCAACTGTATTGCCTCGATTTTCTTCTTGGTGTGACCAATATCTATTCATTCTAAGCCTACCTATACCTTTAATTAGTAGTGGGTCTACTACCATCACTTGACCCCTATTAGTACTGTAATCCTCAACTTGATCAGCGCTCTTGGATGGAATATATACCCCTCATCTTCCTTAATCAACAATAATTCTTGTTTAATATCTTCCAAACTTTCTTTTATTACGTCCAATAACCTAGGATTATCGAATGCCAAAAGAGCAACCTCTACAAATTCCTTCTCAAGTTCTTTGTACTTTTTATACTCATTAGACATTTGTGGATAAGCGCCATCAACTAATGTCTTGTTGTGACATTGGAACACGTCATTTCTCCACCATCTAAACAAATACTTCTCATTAACATGCATAACGTCATTCTCCATAAGGACTTTTGAATATATGACAACATAGGATCCCTTTAGTTTCGAACACCTTGCACTTGCAGCTGTAATATTGTCCATTTTCCTTGTGCTCTACTTCTTATACAAAATCCCTCATAAACTAGTAGTTCATAGATCTCTCTTTCACTCTATAAGTTGTAAATGTTCATTCCGTTTTTATTGCTCTTCTTCCATGCTAGGATGAATGATGGTGCAGTTAATGGTATGTTCAATTTTTTCTTATACTTTCTTCAAAATCTCATTTATGAAAACCTTTTGAAACTGCTTCTTGAATAGATAAACTGAAGAACACTTGATGGCCTTGTATCTCAACTTATGCTCCTAAAAAAATTCATTTTTTGCCTTGTCTCAAATTGTAATCTCATATTGCTTAAGGGTACTTCTAGAGTGGACATATCCATCAAAATATGAGTGCATGCTCTCGCTTCTATGTGTCGAGAGCATTCCTCCTTAAAACCATCCATTAAGATAAATAAGAATCCATTTATCCCTTTCCAAGTAAAGCTTAGCTAACCATTCATTTTTTTTCCATATTCCATTTGGTCCAAAGGTTTTTTCAGTTGCTCTTAAACATCTCAATTGTAGGTTGTCCTAAATGAAAACTTTGAACTCATTCTTTATTGTCTTGTACTCTTCGAGCTGCTTGAATTTCTCAAGCACCTTAGATAATATGTGCCAGATACAAAACCTACATATATGCACATTTTGCAAAATTAACAAAAAAAATATAATCATGTCATAACAACATAGAAGTTTCAAAATCTGATAGTTACCTATGAATTGTGCCAGATATTACTTCTTTAATTGCTTTCTTCATGCTTTCACATTGATTTGTCATTATAGCTATAGGATGAATGTTACTCATTGTCGTGAGCCAAGTGTTGAATAACCATTTGAAATTATCAAAATTCTCATGTGATATTGTTGAAAATAGTCAGGGACAATTGTCCCACATCGGATAAGGAGAAGCAAAAAGAAGGGTTCATAAGTAAGTGGTAGAAATAGTTAAATTGACGTAGATCATTTTTGTTAATATACCACCCATCTCAATACCAATAATAAGAAGCCGAACACTCCACAATAAAAGTCGAAGTTAATATTTACAAGTCCACGATCACTGAGGCCCATCCACAAATTCTATGTAAAAGGATCCTGGACGCCCAAACTATGGAGATCTGTGACCTCTGAGGTTCAAAGAATACAAGTCCAGGCAAGAATGAAAAAGCAGACCTGAGGCTTCAGTCTGAGAATCAAAAGAACACAAGTCTAGGCTCAGAGCTCTAAAAAAAGAAAAAAAGAGCAAGTGACAATTGGGTTTCAACAAAAGAAGTCCAAGCCCAGTTGCGCTTGAGGGGGAGTGTTGAAAATAGTAGGAACAATTGTCCCACATCGGATAAGGAGAAGCAAAAAGAAGGGCTTATAAGTAAGTGGTAGAAATAGTTAAACTGATTTGGGTCATTTTCACTTGATCTCCGCAACAGTAGCAAAAAGCATTTGATATCAGTCTACAAAGATAAGTTGTATCAAAACATATAACATCATGGAACTCTAGGCAGGCTGCCTCTCCCCATGGATGAATCTAAAGCACATCTAAAATTCTATTATCATTGTTTAATTTCATAATATAGTATAGAAAAAATTTGGGTCCATTACTTGCATTTTGTCAAAAAGGTGAATAATTGTATCAACATCCCCATCTTCAAGCCATAGTTCCTGTAATCCTTAGATAAGCAACTCATATTTTCATGCCCTCCTGCTTGAGCAGTAAGCATCTTTATGCTCTTGCTTGGCCTGATACCACATATATCATTTGCTTCTAGTAATCTCCCAATGCTACGGGTAACTTTCCTATGAGCTGGAATAAACCTGGATATTGAAGGATCCAACTCATGGTTGTTTGTTGAAACGACCTTTGTCACTCGTCACATTTCATTCTCTTGTAAAGTAGTATGAAGCCTAGCAGTGCAATCAATCATTTTACTAATTTTTTCACACTTAGCTTTCCTTCCTTTGTCATACGATATCACTTGATATCGATAAACACCTGCAACCCCCTTAGTGGCTGATTTTTTAGCAATCCCAAAATCCTTTTGCTTTTGCATGTAGCTCCTAAAGCTCGTATAAGCTTTCTATTGATGGAAAAACTATTCCTAAATGCAGTCCTCCCACTTCAGCTCCATGTGCATTATCAGAACTTATTTATGAATCCCTGCACACCATTCCCTCCAATTACATTTACTTCGTCATTTACATTCCCTTCTGAAATTCCTCCTCTCATAGACATACTATTTCCAACAACTGAGTTTTCATTTCTCTCCATGTTGAGATTCATTGAATTCAAAACTGACATGCTCATTTCCTCCATGTGCAGAAATAGACTTGACAGGATTAAACACGTTTACTTTTGTTTCAATAGCAGTTAACACTATCTGATAATGGTCAGGCCCTCAATCACACATTGTGATTTATTTGAATGTGTTTTCTTCACAAACTGTCACTCTGTTGTTCGGGTAGTCTAGTTAACTCCATTATAATATTTTGAGAGTTTTATGCCATTAGTTGGGAAATATAGCGAGTGTAATTTGATCTACCAGTTAGCTCCAAAACTGATGTAATTAACGGATGTGAGTATGTCATATGACACTACCATGATTATTGATCATTCTTTTCTTTGTTTGCTTTTTTTTTTTTTTTTCTAATTCTTTAGTCAATCAATTATGGAGTGGATACACTTTTGCTTCAATTCAATTTTATTGGCTCACGAATCAATTGCCAACAATTGGTTGGGACAAAGGGGACATTGAATGACTTAAGTTCTCTCCAAAATCAATTTTTTTTCCCTCCCATTTATTCTTCCAAAATGACCAAATGCCTTTTTTTGTAAATTTATGTGCAATGATCCTAGATCACCATGGACCAAATATACACACACCAAGGTATAACTTGATGGTAAGTGCATATAGACCTGACAATAGATTCAGATTCTAATTTTTTTCTCCCAATACTTAAAAAAATTAATGAGAATATTACGAACAAAACAAGGTATCATATATATATAAATTAGCATATTAGTTTCTATTTTTGTGTGCACATAAATGAAAAAAAAAATATTTTTTAATAATATTTAACAGTTTTTTATTATTTTTAAATAAATATAACAAAATGGTTCACATAAAAATATTAATTTAGTAACTATTATTTTTATAAATAGCTAAATATAATAAAAGTAGTAGTTAATAAGAAAAAACTATGAAATATAGTTACCAAAATCAATAATTATTTAGACTTCTACTAATTATCAAATAAACCGTAAGAAATACCCTTAACTATATAGCTTATTTTAAAATCACTCTAAAACGATCTTTATATCTAGGACATTTTCTTTTGAAAACTTAAATATACTAATACTCTAATTTAAAGATTAAACCGTAAGAAGAATTACATTGATATTTAGAATTTATTCGGTAAAATTAATTGTTTTGATAGCTGTTAGTTGTTTTATTTGCATTTAACTGTTATCTGTTTGAGTAGCGTTTCATGAAACGCTAAGAGCTAAACAATATATGAGTTAACTTTTCACAAAAAGCTATTTTAATCTCTAAAGAATAATTCAAACGTTATGTTACCGAACAACTTTTTAAGTAGCATTCAGTCTTTTGACTAGTCAAAACTTTAAAAGCTACTCAAAAAGTTATTGCCAAACATAGCCTTAATGTGGAACCGACCACAACACCGGTAATGATTCGATATATTAAAGTTGGGATGGATAGTTGGACGCATTTGGGTCCTCTGATTCATCTTGCTCTTCTCCCTATTATTGAGTCTAAAAGGAACATTTTTCTTTGTGATTATTGGTCGGTTCAATAGAATTGGCTGTGCAATCTGCTTAATTGGAAATTACCTGATCAGGTTTTGGATACTATTGGTGCCTTTTTCTTTTGCAAAGAAGAGAGAGAAGAGGATGGGGTTATATGGGCTCTTTCGCCTCAAGGCCCCTATGGTTGAATTTGTTTCTACGGACATGTCTCCTTAATGTATTGATTTAAATTACTTAACACATTACAAGTACAGGGCTCATCACATTACTTAACATCAAATGATTAATATTTAAACTGAAGTAATATTATTGCTATATTTATTATTATGAGAATTACTAATATTTGAATCTAATATTAAAATTATAAAAGAAAACTAAATTCTAATATTAAAAATTAAAAAAAAATAATCAATTAGGAGCACTAATAAATGATTAATATCTGAATTCACCAGAAATTAATATTAAACTGTTTTGAGAAAAAGGAAAAAATATTTTAACTCTTAACGTATATACTATATTGTAGTTCAACTAAGAGGGCGTTAGGTTCAGCTCTTCATGCAGCGGATAGCTAATTTATATTCAACAACTAGCTTATAGGTGTTTGGTAAACTTTTTAACATGCAGATAATAGCTGATATAAGTTCAAACTTCCAAACAGTTGTTGATTGCATCTATTACATTTTAAAGCTTTTTTTATATTAACCGATAGTTTATTTGAATATTATTTTACTTGGAATATATTAATCTTAGAAAAATGGTTTTTAATAAAATTTTCAAATTAATATTTCTATTAACATTTAATTTATTGTTATTTAAATGTAAATTTTTTTATTAAATATTATTAAAAATTAATTAATATTTTCACATATGTAATACATTAGAATAAAAAAAATAATATATTCACTTTATATATATATATATATATATATATATATATATATAAATTATATCCAAAATGGTCACTTTATATTTGACAGTAATTGCTACCAAAATTTTACCAAGCACTGGCATTTAACCGCCAACTAGTACCAACTACAAGCTACTAACTATCGGCAACCATTCTCAGGTATCCACTTATATCAACAATGAAAATAAATGAAATCTAAGAATATTAAGAATTAATATTTTATTATGATAATAAACTACTAATATCTAAGTTCAATTAGAAATTTTATAAAAAAATAATTATTATATATGAAAAGATTAAAAAGCAAATATATAATAAGTATAAGCTAAAAGAACCGATAAATATCTATACTATATATATAAAAGTGGGAATGAGGAGGAAATAATGGGATTACCTATATTGACCTTAGTAAAATTTTAGAAATTCTAAAATAGCCTTAGTCATAGTCTAACTCGAATATATTTTATACTAATGGGATTTGGATAAACGGTTTTACACTATACGAGAAAACTTTTCTCCTTTTAGGTTAGTCAGTGTAAGTAGACTCGGGATACCTATAGTGAAAAGAAAAATTACAATTTTATTCTTTGATTGGATATAATTTTTAAAAATTATTTTTCAAATAAATACATGTAAATAATAACAAAAAATATACTCTTTCTTAAAATTGAGGGTTTATAAGGCAAGAATAAAACGTTTCTTTTATGTAATATTTTTTTATTAATTATTAACTTATTTATTTATTTTAAATTTGAAACTTATAAAAATAGAGAAATAAAATTAGGTCATAGCATTATTTGCTTTTTAATTTTCATTTATTAACTTGGCTATATATATATTTTTTGTCTATTAATATTAAATTTCATTAAATTACAATATTTTCAGTTAAAGAAGGGGTTTATTTTTTATTACATGTTGAGTTTTGAAAAGAGTTTATTCTTAATAATAATTTTTTTAAATTTTTTTTCGTTATTGAATTAATTTGTAACTATTATCACTTTAATTTAGTAAAAAGATTTATATCTCCTTTGCAATAAGTAGATGATCTCTTGATAATTAAATATTTTTAATTTTCTCAATATTTTTTTATTATATTTTAAATATATTTGACTCGAAAGTAAATAATGTTTCTAAAACTGAAAAAAAAAATAAAACTAGAACTATATATTTCTATTTTCGATTACTTTTTGAGGTTTCAAGAACTTGTGTATTTGTGTATATATTATTTTTTCTAATGCACTAACTGAGTAATACAGATCACAAAAATAATTATTTTCATTAATTCAGATCATTTGCTCATTTTTTTTCTTTACCTAGTAGTAAAAAAATAATTTTTTATTATTTTTTATTATAGTCGTACGTAGATATTGATTTGGGATTGAGAGCAGAAGATTAGAGATGAAGTGATGACTTAATTTTCTTTTGAACACTTATTAAAATTTTAAGAATTTGCATTTATGAATTAGGGACTAAATGATTAGATATAAAGATTGAGTTGAATTTTATTTTGAGACTAATTTATTATAAAAAAATTAAATTAGATATATAAAAAGTAACATTACAAATAATTTATACAACAAAATCTAATATAAATTAAATAATTATATTTATTTAATCTAAATAAAAATTTATATTTTAATATTATATAAATAAAAAAAATAAAAAATATAAATATATAATAAATATAGTCAACGTGCAATACATAAAACACTAGTAAATAATAAAATCACCGAAAGTTGGTGAGCTATCCTGTGTAAAGATAACTTCTATTAACATAATAAATATCTGCGTAAGGATGCGGGGAAAGACTTGAAGCTGTTCAAGGGAGGGACTTTTCATGTGCAACACACAAGCTCCGAAGCTGAGGGGAGAAGGCCCTACATTATGCAAATAATAGAGATGGGACCCAAATAGGGACTAGTGGAGCCCACAACTGGACATAAACGATGTAGCATGAGAGAGTCAACACAGCTACGCTAAAAGGATGGCATTCGTGCGTGTGAAACAGAAGACACGCTCAAGCAAAAATACAAAGTAGCGAATGCGTTGAGGTCATTACTGGTGTGCCGTGACCCTTGGGCTGGGTTTCGCAGTTTACTTTGACCCGTGCTCTGGCTCCCTTGGTCAATTCAAGTTGAATCATTTGTACCTATACGTGCACATTTGTAGAACATCCGTCGAAAGCTGGTCAAATACAAAAGGATTACCCCTATATTTTTTATAATAATTTTATTGCAGTTTTATTTCTTTCTTTAACTTATTCAATAATTCAATTCGTAAAATTACACTTATATACACTTAATGATGTTTGGGGTAGCAATAGACCAAAGCCAAGAAACGTCTTTCGAACCAAGGGCAATCATTAGATTGGTATCACATCTAGAATAACTTGGAAACAATAGACTTAATATAGGAATCTAGGACTCTACTCAGTTCTATGTCCTTTGGAAGTTAGATTGAGTCAAGGAAATGGTTAGTTTTATAGGAGTAAGTCCTATCATACTAAGCCTTTTTTAAGCCCTTCAAGTCAAGAAATTCTTTGAGATTTCGCTTAATCTATTTACTTAATTTAATCTATTTATTAGATCTATTTTTAATAGATTAGTTTTTCTTATTAGATTAGTATTTTTATTAGAATTTTGATTAGATTAGTTTAATAGAAATTTTTATTATATATATTTATTAATTATGGATTTTCCCCATTAATTTCTCCACAAAAACACATATATATAAGTTTGTCATGGTTCATTTATAATATAATTATTATGTATTAACTACAAAAGTATATGTAATAAAACTTTACTTTCCATACCAAATCTTATAATCAGTTTCTAACTCATGATAATTAATTTAAGATTTGAATCTTTATTTATCAAATATAGTTAATTCAAATTCTGGGCAGAAAAAAGAAAATAACTATAGAAAATTAGAACTACCGAAAAATACTGACTTATATTGGCGAATAGACACTTAGAATAAAACGATTACTAGTATGCAGTCCACCCAACTGCTAGGAAACTACTATCACAACACTATAGAAGATTTCTGAGCTAAACCCCTTTGTGTCTTAAAGTTCAAGAATTGGGGAATAAAAATGACTGAGTTGAGGAATGATTCTCCCCTCCCCCTGAACATCGTAGTTGTAAATTTTCCATGAAAACCCAAGATGTCCACCTTTGAATCATATGATGGAACAACTAATCCAAGGAGCCACCTAGCAAACTTTTGAACAATGATGCACATCTAAATCAATGTGGATGCATGATAACAACATGAATCAATTGCATTAAGTAAGACGAAAGAAAGATTTAAAAGCTTGCTTGCTATTTCAATATGATGGTTCTTTTTTGTGTGAATTGAGAAAATTTTCATTCAATTACTTATAAACAATAGTTACAACTCTATTTATACCAAAGGGAATATATGTAAATTTCTATTCTATGCTTTGCACTTAACATGAGTCTAATAAAATATAAATAAACTATACCAAACAACACTCCCCCTCAAGTCGGTACATAGATATTAAGCATGCCCAACTTGTATATCTGGTTGTGGAAGGCTTTGCTACTTAGCCCCTTATTGAAAATATTCGCTAGTTGATTATTCGAAGTCACATGGGTAAGCTTCAAAACACTCTGATTGATTTTCTCTTTTATGAAGTACCTGTCAATCTCTATGCATTTTGTTCTATCATGCTGAATCGGATTCTGAGTAATGCTAATAGCAACTTTGTTATCACATAATAAGGTTGAGGTTCCAAAATTTGAAAGTTTCAAATCTTCCATTAACATTCTCACCTAAAACATTTCAAAAACTCCTAGTGCCATGGATCTATACTCAGCTTCTACACTTGAATGGGCTACTACATTTTATTTTTTCCTCCTCCAAGTGACCAAAATTCCTCTAACAAAGGTATAGTAGCTTGAAGTCAACCTTCAATCATCTAGAGATCCATCCCAATCCGTATCAATATAGGCCTTAATTTTGAGATGGCCATGTTTAGAAAAAAGTATGCCCTTTCCAGAGGCAGTGTAGACACCTAAATTTTATTTAAGTTAATTTAATTATTAACTTAATTATTTTAATTACCCAATTAAATTATTGATTAGTTAAATTAAATAATTTACTTTAGTAATCCATCAAAATATTTAAGTGGTTATTAAAATAAAATTATTGGATAAATATCTTTTACTACATAAATAAATAATGTAGTAAAGTCCAATAAAAATTAGTCAAGTTGATCAATTAAATTAAATCTTGGTTAATAAGTTAGGCGTCCACATGAGTTAGGTGACACAGCTGCAGCCAATGAGAGCTTGCCAAGTGGACCAATCAAATTACATGGGGACTCCCTCAAATTTCTATAAATAGGAGGCCTCTCTTCACATACAGGGGACACACATACACCGACCCGTAGAGAAAAGGACAGAAAAGAAACCTCGAAGCTCTATTAAACTCAAGACTACAAAAGTTCTCTCTCAAGTCAAAAGAATCAAAGTTCTTTGTCAAATTCAAGATCAAGTTTCCACGACCCTTGAATCACTAGACGTTCGCTCTACATCAATTCAACATCAAGTCTTTCGACCGTTGAATCATGTTCAAAATCAAGTCTTTCGACCCTTGAATCGTGCTCCCAACAAAAAGAAGAATCAAAGGATAATCTTCACTATAATAGGAGAATTCGCACTAGAGATTGTTTCCACTTTCTTACAAATTATATTTGTATTTTGTATTTTTGTTTCTTAAGGAACAAATTTTACGCTTATAGATTTCTGGCACGCCCAGTGGGACCTCTCTACCTCTCATCTCTTCGCTTTGCATTTCTCAGAGTTTCAACAAAATCAGCTGAAAGATTCGATGGCAGCAAGAAAGATCACTGTCACCTCGAAGTTCGCATAAACTGGCCCTTCAAGTCTTCTCAGTGCCAGATTCGCTGTTGATTTGAGTCTTGATGCAAATGTCAAGACAAAGACTGTTGTAGAAATTTATGCAAAAATGACCCTCTCCTCAACAAACTGTTGTTGCCTCGTCAATTTGGGTGGAGTCAGTTGAGAAAGGTGCTTCCCAAAAGCAATCGACTGCTTCAGTGGTAAACTTTTCTGATGTCATGTCTATTATGATGACTGGAACTACATCAGCAGAAGAACTAGATGCTTTGAAGTTGCAATTAGAAGCTCTCAATCATGCTCTTCAGGAGAAAGACAACCAAATTGCCTATCTCATTAACAGGATGGATAGCGTGACTGGAAAGAGTCAAATGTTTGAAAAGGATGAGTCTGCATCAAAAGGGTTCATCCTATCACTAAAATAGACGCTATTAAGGGAGACCGTAGAAAAGGGTTTCAAACTTGCTGTTGATGGCTCGATCTCGACTATTCAACTGAAGGAGCTGATTAAAGAAGCCTTGAAAGATCAATTGGAGACTACGATGCATCCTTCTTACCCCTACTCGAAGCCATACACTTTGAGGATCAACATGATGAGGATGCCATCAAATTATCAACCTCCTAAGTTTTAATAATTTGATAGAAAAGGAAATCGAAGACAGCACGTAGCCCACTTTATGGAAACTTGCAACAATGCTGGCACGGATGGTGATCTACTCGTCAAACAATTCATTCGAACCCTGAAAGGAAATGCCTTTGATTAGTATACGGATCTCAAGCCGGGCTCCATTGATAGATGGGAACAATTGGAGCAGGAGTTCCTCAATCGCTTTTATAGCACCAAACGTATAGTTAGCATGATTGAACTCACAACTACTCACTAATGAAAGGAAGAATCTATGATTGATTACATTGAAAGATGGAGAAGTCTCAGCTTGAATTGCAAAGATCGACTATCTAAGTCTTCGGCAATTGATATGCGCATCAAGGGTATGCATTGGGGCTTGCGCTACATCTTGTAGTGGATCAAGCCACACACTTTTGAAGAGTTGGCTACCTGGGCTCATGATATGGAACTTAGCATTTCTGATCATGGGAATCAAAATTTCTCAGTTCAAGAGCCAAGAAAGAGAAAAGATAAGCCAAAAGTACAAAAATTTGCCAAATCACCTGCTAAATCAGAGGGTAAGCAATCTATGGCTGTAACAACAAAGCCAATCAAGTTGCAGCCTAAGGTTGAAAACAAGCAACATACGAGGGCCACTGCTTTTCAACTTATAGAAAGAAAGAAGGCAACATTGAAGGAGAGGCAGGAAAAAAGCTATCCCCTTTTTTATTCTGATGTTTCAGATATGTTGGATGAACTGCTTAAAGCTAAACTCATCCAATTGCCAGAGATAAAGCACCCAGAGGAAGCAAATCGGGTGTATGATCCAAATTACTACAAGTCTCATAGATTGATTAGTCATCCAGTCGGGAAGTGCTTCGTCTTGAAAGATAAAAATATGGATCTTCAGCAGAATAGCGTTATCACCTTCGATGAGGAGGAAGTGACTGCCAATATGGTAACAGTAGTAGTTGATGAACCACTGATGCCACCAAGAATCGAAACAATAAGGTTTGGCTCTTTAGACCCGGTTCAAGTTGAGGTGTCTGTTCCAAACCAAGTTTCCTTGCCAAATGAAGTTAGCTTGCTACAAGGAGATGGGAGCACTGTTGGGGGCAATGAGCTTGCTAAAAACCAGTTTAAAGATGAAGGATGGACTTTGGCTACTCACAAAAGGAGTAAAAGGAGAAAACCACTTCCATCCAAGGAGGCTCCAAAGAGGAATAAGGTGTTGAAGAAACTTCTCAAGTCAGCACAATTAGCTTCCTTAGGGATTCAAGCAAAGTCTCAAATGCCAAAGGGGACTTTCAAATCACAAGTAAAAGGTTGTATAAAGCAAAAGCCCAGACAACTAATCACTTTGGCAAAATACATGCCAAAAGAGTTAATGGGTGCAAAGCTTTCTTTTCCATGCTGTCATGTTGAAGGAGAACTGAGACAAGATAGTGATGAGGAGATTCAGGAAGCAAAGGCCTACTATACTGCTATGGAGAAAATCACCTTTACTGATGAAGATTGGGTGCTTGGTGATAAGCCCCATAATCGTCCTTTGTTTATTGTAGGTTATGTCTGTGAAAGGAAGATAAAGTAAATCTTACTTGATCCAGGTTCAGCCATCAATATTATGTCTCTTAGGACCTTTAAGGAACTGGGCATACCCATTGATGAACTGAAGCAAAGTTGATTGATGATACATGGCTTCAATCAAAATGGGCAAAGGGCTGTTGGTAGAATTCAACTGCAGTTGCATATTGATGAAATGGAATCAAATGTTCTTCTGTATGTGATTGATGCAAGAATGACTTACAATATACTATTGGGGCATCCATGGATTCATGGGAATAAGGTGCTACCTTCGACTGACCATCAGTGCTTCAAGTACTCAAAAGATGGAAAGATAAGAACAGTCGTAGCTAATTTGAATCCGTTTACCGAAGCTGAATCATATTTTGCATATGTAAAGTTCTACTTTGAGGAAATTTTTGATTGAAGAGGTTCAATCAATTCTTGAGGATGTTGAAGAAAAGGATTGTAACGCCCCAAAATTTCAGATCTTAAAATGATATTATTTAGGCGAGTCATGAACGGTATCACCCGAGGGAGAAAAAAATATTTTAATTGGACTCGATAATGATATTGAGCATAATTAATATTTGTGGAGTTAATTAGATTATATGTGAGTGGTTAATTAATTAAAGTTAAGATGTAAATTTTCAATGACAGAGTA